>JAOTOM010001885.1:35000-83113 GCA_034440615.1 Ashinkailepas kermadecensis | reverse complement strand
CTGGTCACGGCGCTCGCACCGCCGCTCGGCCTCCAGCTGCGCCGGGAGGTGTGGGTCATTCCGGTCATCGTGATCGCCGCCATGAACGTGCTCGTCATCCTGGCGTTCGAGGCGTACGTCCTCTTCAAGGTGTCGCGCACGTCGCCGAGCCGACGGCACGTGTTTCTGGGCCAGGCGCTGCTGGCCGGCCTGCTGCTCGCCTCGCTCACCGCCGGCGCCTACGTGTTCGAGCCGTCGGTGGCGACGTGCACGATCTCGCGGCTCGGCACCGGACTCGCCTATGCGCTCACGTTCGGCGCGCTGCTGGTCAAGTGCGTGTTCCTCATCAGCCTGAACGCGGGCATCTACCTGCCGGCGTACTACCAGGCGCTGCTGCTCTTCTTCGCCGTGCTGACGCAGCTCGTCATCGAGGTGCAGTGGGTGGCCGTGCAGCCGCCCAGCATGCTGAACGGCGCCTGCGCCGCCGGCTTCCACACGCACCTGCTGACGCTGCTGTACGCGCTGTTCCTGCTGGTGCTGGTCGTGCTGCTGGCGGTGCGCACGCGCCGCGTCAAGGACAACTACCGCGAGGCGGCGTACATCGGCGCGGCGGCGGCGCTGAGCGTGCTGTGCTGGTGCACGTGGGCGGTGGCCGGTCTGGTGGCGGCGCCCGCCTACCACGACGCGGCAGTCAGCCTGGGACTGGCCGTCAACGGTGCACTCGTGTTCCTCGTCATGTTCATGCCCAAGGGCAGGCAGCTGGCGGCGCTGGGCCGCGAGGGTGTGCACCGCGACGACCGCGAGGAGCCGCTCAGCCTCAGCTATGCCGATCCGACTCACGGCTCGCCCAGCTTCTACCACTTCCGGCCGGTCAAGGTGCAGCACGCTGGTGAGTGACTCTTCGTGGTTCGAGGGCAGAATGCCGGCGAGTGCCTCCTCGTGGTTCGAGGGCAGCATGCTGCTGAGTGCCTCTTGGTGGTTCTAGTGCAGCATGCTGGTGGATGTCTCTTGGTGGTTCGAGTGCAGCATGCTGGTGGATGTCTCTTGGTGTTCAGGCCGCACTACGCGGGTGAGGACGTCTTGGAGTTTATAGTTAGAACATGATGTTGCATCCTTTTGGGCCATCATCGTCTGTTGCACTGGTGTTCGTATATATTTTGTATATATAGTTTGCAGTCGTTGGATTAAAAACTTTGCAGCCTGCATTATACAGAGGTTTCTATCAACTTTTGTTTAGTGACATTTTCTGACATAATCATTTGTAAAGCTTATTCATAGAAGATAGTCATTTAGCAGACGGATTCAGTCAGGAGCCCTGTTTCGGAGCTGGATTGTAGTAAGACAGGATTAGCTCAGGTGAATTTGAGGAATAAAAGGGGACATGGATCTCCGAAGTCTAACGACGGCACCTGTTCCTCCAACATTTACGAAATGCAGCGTTACACCTATGACGTTGCAGGAAAAGAACCTAGCTAAGAAATCTCTTGCTGGCCTTATTTAAAATCCTTGGCGACAGTTCTGTTGAAATTGTGAGCGACAAGGTTGCGATTAGCCGAGCTAATGCCGGGTAAAACGGTCCGCATCGGAGATACGACCGGCTTTGTTTACCAGCTTCACCGTCATCATCTCTTTTTCTCACAAAGACCGCTTATCTTTAACTTGGTATTCATGAAGCACACACGCTACGCAAAAAAATCTAATTGCCACAAAAACGGGTTTTGTTCGTAGCAGCTGATGGAGTTACCGATATCTGTAGTCTCCCCTCCTAGAACGATTTGGATCTGGGTTCTAACGCTACCAACTGATACGACGTAAATTAGGCCACCTCTTGTGCTTCAACAATTCAGCTTAATAGCCCAGCGTTTTTTGGCTCCTTTTTCATGCCAACGGCTTTCCTCCCGCATCTGTCACGTTCCGTGATCAGAAACTATCAATATGGCACAACGCCTCCTGTTCTGACAAATGACGAGCACAATTGGTGGCTACCAGCTATCGCTTCGCAGCACGCCACGACCGTGCTATCATGCTTCGCACAGTGAATAGAAGCATCGCTGGAAATCTGCCACGAAGAACTTAACTGACATAATTTATGTTTGGCTGCAAATCGCGTCGCAGCTGGCTCGGAAACCATTAACGTCGGCTCGCCGGCATTCGGACATGTCACTGCCATCACACTGGTGATTTGTTGGAACTTGTGCTCGTGCCGACGACGAGACCCGTTAGGCTTTTATGGCACAACTCCGACACCGCATTGTGGAATCCCCAGGTTGCAAAATTTACATGAACAATGAAGCTAACTTGCAATACTGCACACTGAGTGCGTATGGTGTTTCGGCGCTCCAATGGCATTCTGCAGGCCAATTATGAGTCTCGCATCTAATTATTTTAGAGTTTTCGTCACGAGCTGTCACCGATCCCAGGCGGTCGCCATTGTATGACGATCTGAGTATAACGGAAGTAGCAGATTTGGCTGCGGCGCAAGGCGCATGTCACCCCACCATGGTATGAACCTCGTCAACTGCACTGGCGGTGGAACAAGCAGCAGGGTGCCTCGTCTGCCCAGCATACATCGCGGCCTACAATGCGGAGCAGTGCTAAATAGGTCGTATGGCTTTGTTAACTCTTCCGTGCAAGAACGGTCTTCAGTGAATACTGGTGCTGAGGCGATTTGTTGCATTCAGCTGCTGTATGCGAGAGGTGGCAGTTTGCAATGGAGAACGTCATGTACTAGGTCTTGCAAATTCTGAAGGGGTAGAAGTTGGTGAAATGTGATGTTTGAACAATTCGTAGATACAGCCTGCGAGTAAGGCCCAGGAACTGGATGGCCAGCATGTGAAGACCGAGTGACTCCCAAACCTCTTCTGGTCATGCAACGTTAGAAAGATGAATCTGTCTTTTCCTAGAAAGATGATCACTTCATTGCAAACTTGAACGCTGGCAGCTTGCACTCAGGAACGCTTATGGGTTCAGATGAACTAGTGGATGCATATGGGCGAACTGACAATGGAGGAGGTGGATTTTTAGGTAGTTTCTTCTAATGCAATATCCCAGGAAACATTTTTAAATCATCCTAAGTTATCTTTTCTGATGATTGGCTTCATGGCTTAGACTGGGTCGATCACAATTTTGGTGTACAATGCACAAAAGAAACACTAAGAAAGTCGAGTATTTTCATATATAGTGATTGCCATGTTTGCAGTCAATCCTGCAAAATCTGCTTCCTATATGTAAAGGGGCTCTTTGTACTTTATCGCATGCGAATCACGTCTTGCAAATGGTAATCCATTGATACGGAAACCCCCAAGGGGTTATTAAGCAATTGAGAAAGTTGAATATTTATCATCAATGACAAGTATCTATACCATGGAACACCACTTGATTGTTTGAACTGATGCTATCTCTGATCTATCTACGGTAGTTTGCAATAGCCAAGGACACACTCCGCCGCCTAAGGTCTTTTTTTGCTCAGCAACCTTTACCAAGCCTACCCAACTGAAAGAAATTGTCCATGAGGTTTTCTGCTGATGCGGGTGCTAGCCCTCAAATATATAGTGGCATGATGCCCTCAGTCCTCATCGCAATTTAAAATAGAGTGGGTTTAAGAGATGGAACAGAAAACCAGCTAATAACGTGTCACAAGATCTCGAGATTGAAACCAAGCCGCATGTTGTGAGGTCAGCGGCTGGCCATTGAATCAGGTCAAAGGTCACTTTTCGGTGACGACGTAGAATTTGTGCAGATTTTAGTACACATTTAGAGTTTGTTTGGCACCACGTGAGCTAGCATCAAACTTATATTTGCAACATATATCGTTGTAATGAACATCACAGCGATTCATAGGATCGGGGGGGGGGCGGGAACGATTATTTGTTAAGTTAGAGGGCACTTTGCGCCTTCAAAATTTTCATGTTGGAAGGACAAGTTCAGGAAGATTGAATCCCATCCAGGAATATTTTTTTTTTTCTGAAATCTATCTACGTTGATTGTCTCCGCCCCACGTTAATGCTTCAGCTAAACAAGAAAATGCATTCCAAACGGATATCCATATTACATCATAACCCAAGCAAGTGAAGGTACATTAATGATTCCACACTGACCCACGTCAGCATTGTCTGGCGCATACAACACGCTCAGACATGGGCAGTGTATACAGTACCTTGTGCATGGCATAGACAACGCAACGCAAGTTGTGCGGCTCGCGCCACAATTGCTTCCAGACCGGAGTTCACAACCGAAAACAAGGTAGCAGTAAACTTTAGCGTGCGGAAAGAAGAAAGCCACAATTCGCTCTTAGGTAATTTACATGGATGCTCGAAAACAATTTTCGCTTAACGTTAATTGCAATCGATTTCGATGAACAACGATAATTAGCTGGCGGTAGACGACGCGCCACTTTTGAAGAGGTTACATTGTTTCCAAATTAAAACTTGCTTATGAGAACTGAAGGGATACGTCTGGCATAAACATTTTTAGAACCTTACTAGAAGAATGACACTTGGGCCGATCGGAGTGATGTATAGGAATGGAGCAAAATCAAGGGAAAGGTGACCTGAAGTTTGAAGCAACTTTGTAATGCCACCAAATTGTCAAATTAATACAATTGTTTTATTTTGTTGTACATAAACATCATTCAAATTACTGGTGGAGTTTCAATTTTAGATATGGTGACTGTACTACATACGAATCACTGAGCAACTTTTAGAAACTCAACATTAGTGCTTATGGGAATCATGGAAAACCACCACCTAAATCTCACAAGGTCATGCAAAGGCACGACTTGAAGTTTTCGGAAGAGTTTCGAAAACTTCATCACTGTTAAAAACTACGGAAGTCCTACCTATCATCGATGTTGCATTGCTGTTGCAATGTTGTCATAAAACATTGTGCACCTTCCCACTTTGGCGGATACCCTGACTCGCTCTGAAACGGCCGGTCCAAATCTCATGGCGTTTCTGCCTCCCCCCCCCCCCCCCAGCCTCCCTCGAGATCTCCACCTCTGGATAATACATCCAGTTCCTGCCATTGTTGGTGTGATTGTAATCTTGCCACTACGTATGTCGTGATTTATAGTCCCCACTGTTGTCCGTGTGACGACTGTTGTAGTCCCTACCGTTGTCCGTGTGACGACTGTTGTAGTCCCTACTGTAGTCCGTGTGACGTCTGTTACAGTCCCTACTGTAGTCAGTGTGACGACTGTTGTAGTCCCTACTGTAGTCCGTGTGACGACTGTTGTAGTCCCTACCGTTGTCCGTGTGACGTCTGTTGTAGTCCCTACTGTTGTCCGTGTGACGACTGTTGTAGTCCCTACTGTAGTCCGTGTGACGACTGTTGTAGTCCCTACTGCTGTCCGTGTGATGTCTGTTGTAGTCCCTACCGTCGTCCGTGTGACAGATGTTGTAGTCTCTACTATGGTCCGTGTGACAGATGTTGTAGTCCCTACTGACTACGGCTGGTACAGTCCTTACAATCCTACATCAGAAGCTAATCAATTAAAGGCATACACACGTCAATCACTTTGTTTTTCCATTTGCGTATCGTGAAATCGCGGCGACCCTGGTGATCACAGCAGACAGACACCCATTAAAAATTCTGACGCCTACCGGATTCGAGGGTCACAGTTGTGCCACAGGAGATATTAGTAGTGAAGTTGGCCGCAAACGGAAAATCTGATCCATGAAGACATGCTAGTTTCGGGTGTGTAAGAGAGGATAAGCCCAGGAATAGTTATGATTGTCATGGTACAACGCGTGAATGTTGAATGCTCGAATCATGATAGGAATTCATAATGATTAATGATGTTCTTCTCAAAGAAGCCCAACACATTTTGAACATAGCCATGCAAATAAATGCGCATACTATATGGGCAGCTCAATCGAGGATACCAGTAAAGAAGCGTGTCGCGTGGCTGTTTTCCTACCGGCTGTTGCTAGCCATGGTAATATGAACAAGGAGCTGTGATTCTATTAAAAATGCAAGTATGATGCAATACGCAACAATGTTGTCGGGAATACACTTCTGGATACGTCGGTTATATTCGCAGAATAAAATGACTTACTTCTAGCAACAGAACATGAACGAGGTTGAAAGCCCAGATGGTTTTCATTTATATTGCCACTCCTTCATCTTCACCTGATCAGTGTTGCTTCTCTCTCCTGCTTCACCTTTCTCCGACTTGTGGTGCACGGACGCACCACAACATCCTCCCCATCTGCTTTCTTCACAGACGGTACGTAGCTACTAAGTTTTGTATTTCATATCCAAGATGCGACCTTCCGGTCCTGGGGGCTCGGCCTCCTCAAGCTTGCTAGGCCAGTATCCCGTCTTTCCCATTGTTTATGCTTTTAGTTTTTGGAAGATTTTTATGTTTCGATATTTAAGTATAAGGTGACTTCTTCCTCATCCAGCATTGCCGAATCAGAATTGTCTGCTAAGATGTCTTAGACGAGTAAATGTCCAGGCTTAATCATGAGTACTGTGGAGAAATATAGGCATGATGCAACTCAACAGAGATTTACAGTAACCGATGTAAATGTAGGGGCATACGTCCAACAATACCCCGGGCTGCACACACAGAAAGCCATTCCAGCTCTCACCTAGGAGGCAACGTAAAAATACATATGCTGTTTAGAACTAAAAGGTCACCTGTCCTTACACATTTTTGGGGTTAATTTCCCGAAAAGTAGACACGTACGAGCACATGTATCCAGCGATGGTCGAAACATTTGCTCTAACAGGCAAATGCTTATAATAACAAGCAACAGGGTTTCTGACAGGCAAAATTGCATGGGATTGTGGCATATATTTTTATTCGACGAGTTATAAAAGCAAGATCTCCCCCTCCCCTACCAGGAATTGTCTTCGTGTCTTAAAATTGCAACCTAAAAAGAGAATTAGATTTCCAACGCATGATGGGAATAAATCTGGGACGAGACAGACAAATACAACATGCCTTGGCAGTGCAGCCATTAATATAGATCAGATAACGGCAGCAGACCATAGACAAATCTACCATGGATAATTGGAAACATCAACACGACACACAAGCATAACCGGCCCTGAAGCCAAGGAACGCAAATGCTCCACAAAAGCATAACACCATCACCCTGCATAGAATTGGGAACACCAACGCACCACAAAAGCGTAAACTCTGGAAAAAGACCAGGGAATACTGACGCACAGTAGAAGCATAACTAATCGCAAGGCATGGGAACATCAACGCAACACACAATACAGTAGCACTTCCGTCAGGCACCGTCGAGGGGTGCTCGCCGGCCAGGACGAGTCGCGCCATCTCCGGTGCACGACGGTCACCAGACTTCAAGTGAAGCCACAGTGGCGATGACGCTGGTCGTGCTGCAACCTACGACGGTGTTCCCCGTGGTGAAATACGCTTTGGTGTTGTACACACAGTGTGGTTGACTGGGGCTACTGTGGCTTTGGTGTTGTACATACAGTGCGGTCGACTCGGTCTGCTGTGGCGTGATCTGCTACGGCGTCGTTTGCTGTGGCACGGTGTGCTGTGATGTGGTCTGTTGTGGCGTAGTCTGCTGTGGCGTGGCCTGCTGTGGCGTATTCTGCTGTGGCGTGGCCTGCTGTGGCGTGGCCTGCTGTGTCGTGGTCTGCTGTGGCACGGTGTGCTGTGATGTGGTCTGTTGTGGCGTAGTCTGCTGTGGCGTGGCCTGCTGTGGCGTATTCTGCTGTGGCGTGGTCTGCTGTGGCGCGGTCTGCTGTGGCGTGGTCTGCTGTGGCGCGGTCTGCTGTGGCGCAGTATGCTGTGGCGCGGTCTGCTGTGGCGTGGCCTGCTGTGGCGTGGCCTGCTGTGGCGTGGCCTGCTGTGGCGTGGCCTGCTGTGGCGTGGTCTGCTGTGGCGCGGTCTGCTGTGGCGTGGTGTGCTGTGAAATGTGACAAAACAGTGTTATCTGGTTCAGTGTTGTCCGTTGTGGTGTGTGTGGTGTGATGCTCTTCCTCTTCGAGACGGTGTTATCTGGTTCAGTGCATTGGAGATGTTTTGGCCACGTCTGGCGTGGTACTGTATCGCGGTCTGGAGTAGAGGTGGTCCGGAGTGGAGGTGGTCCGGAGTGGAGGTGGTCCGGAGTGGAGGTGGTCCGGAGTGGATGTGGTCCGGAGTGGAGGTGGTCCGAAGTGGAGGTGGTCCAGTGTGGTCCGCTGGTCTGTTCAGATCATACAGATCGGAACTTGCGGCGCTGGGAGCTGGTCGCCGTGATCCGCGATCTCTATCCCCGAGATGCGAGTCATGACAACGAGCACGGGTGTGTCATGTGCCAGTGACATATGTGTCATGTGTCACTGATATGTGTGTCATGTATCAGTGACATGTGTCATGTGTCAGTGACATGTGTGTCAGGTGGCAGTGGCATGTGCGCCATGTAGCAGTAGCATGTGTGTCATGTGCCAGTGACATGTGTGTCATGTGTCACTGATATGTGTGTCATGTGCCAGTGACATGTGTGTCATGTGTCACTGATATGTGAGTCATTTGTCAGTGACATGTGTGTCATGTGCCAGTGGCATGTGTCTATTTACGGCTCGCTACGGCTTAACGGGCTCGGTGCTAGTCATTGACCAGCTTCATTGTGTAGTCGTGCGTGAGCAGGTGACGGTCGGCCAGCGACACATCCGGTGCCGTTGCTGCCGTTCACAGCCGGGTGAAGTGACTTCACCCGGGTGAAGTGTCTGTGAATGCAGTGGCCAGCATGACGGCGACGGTCGAATTAGCCGCCTCCTGTTGTACCTGGCAGCGATCCGGCAGGACCTATCCACAACGAGCCTTGGCAGAATTGCAGAAGAATCGATGGACCGGTCGAAGCAACCGTGAAACCTTGCCAGGCCGACCGGTTCTGCAGGCACCGGTTCAATTGCTGATAGATTAGCTTTATCGGCACACAATCACACATAGCAGCATATGGGAGTGCAGTGAAATGTGAACTGCCATTCATCCGGTCGATCAGGTAGATCCGAAACTGATTGAGCCTGCTCCATTTTCGATCACAACTCTTATTGCTCATTCATCTTTAAAATGCGCAAGTGGTCGTGACAAGTGATCGTTTCTTCCTGGGATATCTCCAACTACATGTAGTTTTTGTTAATGCTGAACACTATCCCACGAGTCATTGAAGTCTTCTTTGCCCCCTTTAGTCTTTTCTACGAAAAAAAACAGCAAAATCAAATCAGACGACAGCATGAGATTTTCAGTATCTTCAAATGAATGCCTATGGTATTTCGTGTAAAACAATTGACCTAAAATATATCTTAGGTCATCTTAGTCGACGTTCGTGGGTGCTACTTTAAGGTGCCAAGCGGTTGCTTGGTAGTCCTAAGCGGTTGCTTGCTGTGAGGTATAATCTGATCAAGGTACACTGACAGTTCAATACAGGTGCACTTGGTCTACCAGAGGTCATTTTGTTCCCGTGTAACATCAACCAGGTCATTCCGGGTCATATTGAAATTATTCATTTAATTCAAACATAATGCTCGCTTGGGGCTGGAAAAGACATTCAAGTCACTATAAAATCGATATATCGGCTACCAAAGACATCCTTACTTGTTAGGTCATCACAGACCATATATACCAAGGTATGTTTTCAGGCAGAGTTTCGGGTCATATTATAAATAATATAATGTCATAACAAACTCGATCGCAGGTGCTGCTGTTACCGTCTGAAACGGTTCCTTCTTGTCACCCGATACAATCTAACCAAATTACAAATCCAGCGTAGAATAGAATAAAAGGTCAATGTCTATCTGGCACTAACACGAGAGGCAAGTGCTATAAAAGCTTTCAGAATATGAGCTACGGTATGTGTCGTTGATGGCTCCCGACCATCACAATTTTGTATTTTGGATGACGATGATCTCAGCAAAAATGCACCACCTATGACAATCCACATTGTACGGTGAATAATATATACGACAGAAGCGAAACAGAATATCCTGTGGTATATACGGAAGTCTAGGTCCGATTTTCGAGCTCCTCGTGGAAATGTAGCCTATCAACATGTAATACATTGCCCACTGACTCAAAACGAAAACGTGGCATCTTTTCCGCAGATGACCTCACTTGACCCGAGGATAACAAGTACATATTGTATATTTATTGACATAAAATGCATACAGGGACAAATACTTACATTTTACATTATTATAATGCGCTTATTTACGGTAAAGATGTGCACTCCTGGAATCAGCCAAATATCTACACTAAGCATGATCTGTTACCTCATGATCCGTTACCTCATAGGCGTCATGATAGATAATACAGGCAGAAAACTCCGTAGCATGTATTGCAATTTGTCAGTTTTTCAAGACCCCTGCGAAAATGTAGTCCAGAAAATGAATTTCGCTTATACTGAATCGAAACGGCAATTTGACCTGTTCACCTCAAGCCACCTTACTTGACCCGATCCGAGGCCAGAAAGGGCTCGGATCTTTGACAATTTTAGGTGCACACTGCATGCATTTAACCACAGCTGAAATTATATATTGTCCTAATGCCCTGGTATGCGTTAAAAAAAACCTTTCGAGAACCATCAAATCGTTTTACTTGACATAAACCGAGTCGTCACGATTGACCTCCAGGTAAAAAAAAATATTTATTCTCCATTAGTAATGGGGCAATCGAATATCGTTTGAATCAGCTTCACCGGTTCATTGTTGCTAAGATGCAGAAGGAGGGGAGACCCCGAAAGTGACTCGTGTAAAAGAAATATCATAGTGACTGCCAGTTTTACCCTTGCCAATGGAGGATGAGGGTTGTTGCAATCCCCTGAGACCTTTCTTTGATTGATTCCGAACTGCTCAACGGAACACAGTGAAATGGTCGGTGTCAATGGGGTGTTTCTTTCGGAGCTTTTTGGTACTATTTGTTGTGTCATATCAGGTCACGGAGCTGTGACGTCATCAAGGGTAACACCCGATTATTTTTGAACGAAATCACGGATTATCGCATCTTGACATGTCATTATCTAAAGCGACACATTTTGTGATGCTTGGGCTCATAGATGACTGGATTGATATCCGAACATTGTACCTGTACCATTTCATGGTGATTCAAGGTCATTGACCTATGATGACCTCGGATGACCTTTGTTTAGCTTGCTGACCTTTGCTTTAAATGTAGCTTGAGATAAGTCATTACGTCCGTAAAGCATCGTCGAACACCTTGATAATACTTAAAGATGCATCTGTGACGGTTGCATGAAACGCATGCGATCAAATTGCGAAATGACAATTAGCAAATTGTGCGGAAATTTGGCCATTCACCTCACCTGAAAGGTCGCCTATCATCCCAAGGTCAAGGACCTTTTGTGCAAAGGTCTGGCGTCCATCACGAGATGTATTCCCACTCTATGCCCTCATTTTTGTTTCGTCACTCCCGCACGTTTCGTCTCCTAGATGCTTCACGATTGTGAAAAACGAGCCCGCATAGCGCGCCAAGATTTTGTGTTTCTTTTCTGACATCCTTTGCGCATTTCTCGGCAATACGTTTGACCTCTGGCCATCCCAGGGCACTGATTTATGTCAGATCGAAGAGGTCAACCTGCGAAACATTCCGGCGTCCCGTAGACATTTAACGGGCAAATCAATTCCTTTGAAGTCTACAGAAATCAGAGAATGCCATGTATCCATGCCTTGCATTTTCCAGAGTTTTGACAAAATTAACCTGTTCTGACATAAGGTCAGGTCAACTTGGGCCCATTTTAATCAGTATGCGTCATTTTCAGCGAATTTGTGCGGGGTTTTGAGCTCCATGTATCTCGGGTGCTACACCATTTATCACAGTACCATAAGCTGACCCCAAAACTAAACCAATTGTGTCAGATCATTGACCACCAAGACGCACATGTATGGCTTTGGATGTTCATTGGATACAAACGACACATTTATTCTCCTCTGGAGTGTGAACAGTCGTTATGTTCGAAATTTTGGTCACAAATTACCATGAAATGTTTCCGAGGCCAAAAAAAGTAATCCGGGGCCATCTGGGCTAAGTGATCCCAGGTGAACTGATGACCTGTCACAAGCCTCAAAATGTATTGAAATGGCGCAATATGTTGCTGGAAAGTAGAAAATGGAATATTCGTCACCGATTTCGGTTGACCTGGTGGTTGGTGGGAAAACCTATGACCTTAATTGATTTCAGGCATGACCTTGGTCACAACACTCCCCCTTTACCTGAAGAGGCTTATATGTGCATTGGAATCTACTCGTTGAACTAAACACGAAGATAGTCTTAGTTTTTTCGCTCCGATGCAGCTTTTTCAAACTTGAAGGTGGGGGTAAAAAGATTCCTTCTCCAATTGGAAATAGGTTACAACGCAGGCCGACGAGCGAGCCAAGGATTAAGGAGGTCAGCCGACAGCCCCTTCAGGAAACATTTTGTGCACTGTATTCGCAATAGTCTAACATACTGTCTCATTACTTGCCTGACTCACTGCTTCTCTGCATTCCGTTATTCAGCGATTGACTGAAAAAGTTATTATCAATGAAAACAGTGTCATTATGTACACACATAGTCAGGAGGCCAAACGACGTGTTTATTGTTCTGTTGTGTAAGCGAATGCGACCGTTGAAACAAGGGTGCTCTATTTTCAATACGTCGTATATCTGGCTGTCAGCATGCGCATTCGCTATGTCATCATTAGCCTCATAAGCACCTGTTCCGGCACGGAGCTTATCGCATTGTTATCGTCTGCGTCGTAATTACATTGCCTTCCATAAAGTGCAGCCATGCATTGGAGGCACACGTCAGCAATTCCTCCGCCAAAAAGCTGCCATATCGGCCATGGAAGCCCGCGATGATCAGATAGTCTTATCGGTGTGCATGGGAAGATCCGTGTGAGAAATGGACGTTGGGTATTTCAGTGCTCAAATGCTATGCGAGCGCATGCATTTGGCACACGCGTAGCTCATTATCTATTCACTTGATGTGCTCTGTTAATGTTTCAAACAGAGCATCGTGATATACACGTGGTAAAAGTACGTCGTACGGTCTTCGGCCCATTGTGTGGCGGCGGCCGAGTCGACTGCGATACACAGCCAAGGTCGTGATGAGCCGTTATTGCAGAGCGCCATTGGTCGTCCGCTAGTTGGTTATTGGAGTTGAGGGGCGAGGCGTGTGACATAGCCGACACTGCGACAGCCTGGTGTGGGTCCGCTGTGCCACCCTTCCCCTCCACCACGTCACCCTCTACCCTCGGCCGTGTCACCCTCTACCCTCCGCCACGTCACCCTTCACTCTCCACCACATCACCCTCCACCCTCCGCCGCGGCACCCTCCACCCTCCACCACGCCACATTCCACCCTCCACCACGGCACATTCCACCCCCCACTACGTCGCATTCCACCCTCCACTACGTCACATTCCACCCTCCGTCACGTCACCCCCCACCGTCCGCCACGTCACCCTCGTCCTCTCACCCGTCCGACACAGGGTGTCACTGAGCCGCCTCCAGTGCACCGTCAGCTCGGACGGCGCTCACGGCGCGGCACGGCCCGCTAACGGGACGCGCCGGGGCGACCGTGACGACCCCACTACGCCGCGTGCCCGCGTCACCGACGCCCGACACGCGTCACACACGCGGCGCGGCGCCGTCTGTCGGCAGCCGAGCCTGTCCACCGGGTGGTGACGCTCTCTGGCTGCCGCGCGGCTCCCACGGCCCGGACATGTCCTGACGACTCCCACGGCCCGGACATGTCCTGACGACTCCCACAGCCCGGACATGTCCTGACGACTCCCACGGCCCGGACATGTCCGGACGACTCCCACGGCCCGGACATGTCCTGACGACTCCCACGGCCCGGACATGTCCTGACGACTCCCACGGCCCGGACATGTCCGGACGACTCCCACGGCCCGGACATATCCTGACGCTCGACGTCGGCAGCGACACTGAGCTGGCCTCGCCTCACCTCTGACGAATGCACCGGCATCGGCACCGGCACCGGCACCGACACCGACACCGGCACCGACACCGGCACCGGCACCAAGCGCTCGCGATGGTGATGCTGACGCCTGCATGCCGCCGTGCACAGCCGCACCAGCTCCAGTTGGCAGCCGCACCAGCTCCAGTTGGCAGCTGCACGCGCGTGTCGGCACTGCATGCTCTCACGGCACGGTGTCAGTTTCAGACCGATGGAAGAAGACGGCGCCGCTGCAGCTGCCGCTCCCCTCCTACTACCAGCCGCCCTACCTCATCCCGAGGTGTTCAGGTGAGCCTGCCGACCCAGCAGACGGTCTCTCTTGTGCCCAGTACGCCCGGTAGGAGGGACGATTGTAGGCACTAAGTTGACGAGCTCAGGTAGCCGACCGGCCCACTAGACGGTCTCTGTTGTGCCCAGTACGCCCGGTGAGAGGGACGATTGTGGTCGCTAAGTTGACGAGCTATGGTGGAATGTAACTTTGGTTCCACCAAAATTGCATGGAAATTAGGTCGACTATTTCATCAGTAAAATCGGTTGCCTGACAACAGTCATACTTACCAACACCCGTAATGTTAAGCACATGAATGTATCCCTGGGATTGAATGTATTCCATTGTTCTCTCAATTTCTATCCATCTTCCTACCCTTATGCCATTTAATTTATTGTAATCACATCGCTACCCATAGCCTGTGCAGACACTATTTATAACGACATCTGGCGGGCTACATCCTACCTGCAGCTACGTTTCTACTATGGTAGGTAAGGTGTCTATATTAGCTTCCATGGAGTATTTCAGGCTTCCTCGTGGTCAAAATAATAAAGTCATGGAAGTTGGACTTATCATGCCCACGAAGCTGGCCTTAGAACAATAACATTATCTAAAAGTAGTGACTAATACTTAAAGTATGTTAGGTTGGATCTTCCTGATGTAAATGTAAGGGGACGAGTAGTCTCGGGCTAAGCTACCCTCACAATCGAAAGATTGTTAGGTTCGAGTCTCACCTGTCGCTACTCTTCACCCACGGCCAATCGGCGTGAGGGATTGGCGACGCTACATGACTCAACGGTCGACGTGTCGTAAAAACCAATAACCACCATCTAAATGTAATACATGCTGATTTATTATGACAAAGAGGGAAGGACAAAATTCCATGGAAGCCGGTATCTGAATGTGGATGAGTGGTGCACCCATGCCCTGGCACATGGAACAGGTGAAATAGAAGCTGCGAACTTATGAGTCGATGAAACAAAGCTGCCAAGAACGGGCTGTAGTTGTTGTTATTGAGGAAAAGAATACCTTGGCTTCACTGGGATGCATTGCAGAGGAAATGATAAAATTCCATCATTACTGGGCACATGACGTAAACAAGAGGCGTTGTGTAAACATACGCATGGAATACCTGATAGATGGGGATGAGAGAGAGGGTAGTGGGATTAGACATCAAGACATAAAGACATAAAAGATCAGTGCAACTATGAGCCACAAGGGCCCTTCTTGGTTGCACTTTGGACACTGAACTAGTTGCCCACCAAATCCGTCGATCAGCCCTCCCTGGAATACCGAAAAGCAAGCCCTCCTTTCTTATAATGAGTGTCTATGCTGTTTTTAAGATGTTCAGTGTGCTGCTACTGACAATGGTTTCTGGCAGCTGGTTCCAATGTTCTACTACCCTGTTGGTGAAGACAGACTGTCGTAACCTTATCCTGCTGTGATTAACTTTAATTTTGAATTGATGACCTGTAATTGCTAGGTTCTAATTCTAATATAATTATAATTATAGTTTCCTTCCAGAAAACTAACTATTCTAGCTTGATAATTGATTCGAGTACCTTGCAGGCTAGGGATGTGAGGCTTACTGGCCTATAGTTTTCAATTTTCCCTCTTTTTCCTTTCTTGAAAATAAGAACTACATTTGCCCTTTTCCAACCTGTTGAGATTTCATTTTGTGAAACTGATCTACAAAATATTACACTAAGTGGAACTGCCAGTTCCTTTTCAGCTTCCCGCAATACCCTAGCATAAAATCCATCGGGTCCTGCTGCCTTGTTTGGCTTTATTTTCCTGATATGATTGAAAACAACATCACTATCAATGAAATCAACATCGCTTTATCCGATCACCTGTCACTGAACTGTGGTGTACGGCTGGCAGATTAGTCATTAGATCAGTCACGGTTGGCAGACATCTTCCAATGTAAACACTGATTTAAACTGCTTGCTCAGCTCCTCAACCATTTCACCGTCCTCACTCAATATAGTCCCATTTACTTCCAGTGGACCAATTGTGCTTGAAACTTTACTTAGCTTGTAGAAACTAAAGAACTTTTCACTGTCCCCATTACAGTTCCTAGCCAAATCCAATTCTTTTGCTCGCTTTGCTACTCTGGTTTTCTGCTTCACAGCGTCTCTAGCATTTTGATACGACCTTAGATTTACGATATTTGAAGCTTCCTTAAATACTCTAATTGCATCTTTAGAGCCTTAGTTGCTTTTATCAAATCTGGCGTAAGCCATGCTGGCTTTTCTACCCTTCTTTTGGGCCTTTGCTTTTGGGGGGACATGTCTAATCTGAATTTCCCTCAAGTAAGATTTGAACTTTTCCCACATCTCACAGGCATTTAAATTGGAGAATTCTTCTTCCCATTCTATGGCACTTAAAGCCGCTCTCATGCAGATAAAGCCTGCCCTGTTAAAATGTGGAACCTTTGCCAAATTATCCTTGATTGTGCCCTCTGCTTGTGCCTTGAAACTCACTATGCTATGGTCACTTCTTCCCAGAGTTTCTCCCACAGTCCAGTCTTGAACTAAGTCACTTCAATCTGAGAAGACAAGGTCCAAGAATGAGCCCTGCCTAGTTGGTTCTGTTACACACTGGTGTAAGAACAGGTCCTTTTCAAGGCATTTCTTAAACAGTTTACATGATGGAGAGCCAACACCAACATTTTCATATCCTCTTAGATTAAAGTCACCAAGAATAAGGCATTTCCTCCGAAAGTTTCTACTGATTTCCTCGCAAATCACCTTATCGAGCTCCAGTTGCTGAGAATGTGGCAAGGTTCCTGATCGGTACAAAGCTCCTATCCTCAGTTTATTGCTGTTGCCTTTTCCCACGGCAACATCAAGCCAAATGGACTCCACAGACACATTTTTTTACCCCATCGCTACTTTTTGAGAACTGAATAAGCTATTCACATAGAGCATCACACTACCCCCTATCACTGCTGGACCCCTATTGCACGAAAACATATTGTGTGCCTGGATCTCATAGTCCTGCAAATTATCCCCAAAATACCCATCACTGCCTCAGTAATGCAAACAAAATCTGGTTCCTCCTCAGCAACATAACACTTGAACTCATCAAATTTGGATCGAATACTCTGAGCATTAAGCATCATACACTTAACATATGTTCCATAACCAGCTTTGGCTTTTTCATGTTGAGTATCTCTTTCATCTCTGGATGAGCTACTACTTTGCCCCCTTGAACTACTGCTATCACTATTTGCTGACTGTGAGGTTCTATTGCCTAGGCTGTCACTATTGGCATATCCCTGAGATGGCAATGCCAATTCTTCCGTCCCCACCCCATTGTCTAGTTTCCCTGAAGGACATGCTCATATACTTTGCTTAACACATGCACCCACTTCTCGGAGAAGTGCAGGCCATCCCTCTGATAGAGGTCCCATGAGCCATAAACCTGCACCACTTGTCAACAAAGGTCAAACCCAATTCATGGCAGAGCCTACCTACCCTGGCATTGGCTGCCAGTGCCCTAGAGCTCCACTCAGGGGAGACTCCAGCCCTGGGTAGAATAGCAGTCACAATGACTCTGCTATTGCTTTGCTTCAGGGTGGCCAGAAGGACACTCTAGTCCTGCAGCAGCTCCTCACACCTAGCAGGACCTATGTTATTTACTCTTACCTGCACTACAACTGCACTAAACTGGTGCACACTGGTGGCCTGTGCCACCACTGGCACCAGGTCTTTGACCTTGGCACCAGGCCTGGTGATGCACCTCCTGCCTCTCCGACCTCTACAGAACACCCTATCTAAATGCCACACACGAGAGTCGCCTACGACCAGCACTGTCTCCTTACCACTATCCTGGGGCAGTCCTCCAATGCCTGGAACCTATTTGATGTTCCTATGCCTGCCTGCTGAGCTGCTCGACTAGGTTGCCTCCCACTCCTACCACCTGCCACCTGCCACTCACTGACCCCTTGCTTAGGCTCGCGCCTCCAAATCCTCCACCCCTGACTTTAAACTACTGCCCCTCCTGTGAGCTACCACAACTATAAATATTATGTTCACTAGGAACACTTTCCTCTACAGATATCCCAGCCACCTCCACAGCAGGGGAAGCCTCAGTTACCTGGTGGCCTGTGACCACCTGGGCATAGGATGCCCCTGCTACAGACTGACCCCTACGTGTTGCCTTTTCTTACCTACCCTGTGCAACAAGGGCAGCCTTGAACTTGGAAAGCTCTGCCTTAAGGGCCCTAACCTCCTCCTCTAGTGCCTGCATCCTGGTAGAAACCATCCCACAGGCTGCAGCTTATTCCTAGATTTAGATTGAAAAGTGGCTTGCTACAAAATGATATGCAAAATAACAGATCAGATAAAAATAACTGACAAAGCTTAGATGTATGGAAGTTACTAACTATGCAGCACTTACAAGCTAATCCACTGCTGTTTTTTAAAATGCACTTAGGTCAAAAGCACAAAAGACACAGCACAAGCCACCTATTCTTACAATACAATACATTGAAGTTTTATGTAGAGTTTCCTGAGTAAATATATAGGAATACTGTGCTATATTTCAATGCAAAGTACCATAGCTTTCAGAAATGTTGACTATTTGCATAGCTTGATGAACATTTTTTCCCATCTTTAGCAGAGGCAGAGTGCCATCCGCTAGAGATTTGTTACGTTAAAGAAATGGTTACGTTAATCCGGCTCATGTGGCATCCGGTTATATCAAAGAAGCAAGGGAGGAAAGATGAGACGCCGGCAAACAAAGAACGTGGCGTAAAGGGCCGATACATACATAGCATACAGGTTCATACACGGACATACATACATACATACACGACAATCAGAAGAACACTTGTAGGGTGGGCAGCATCGTAACCTCAGAGAGGCTCCACTGCCCACCTGCGACCTGGAAGGCGAAGCGGAGGCCCGGCGCCCAGGGCGAGTCGTAGGCGTCGGGCCCGACCTTGTGTGTGTAGGTGTATGTTTGAGTTAAAGCTTGGGAAAACCTGAGAAGGGGAAAAGCCAAGCAGCTTGGAAAACCCGTAGGTAAAAAACCAAGCGCAATTTATAAGGAGAACCGTCCGTTTTTGCCAAATTGGATCGGTCTCTTCCTACCTAGTGTAAAATATCCTATATGTATGTGTTTTTGACGACGGAGACGAACACGTGTGTAACGCAGTTATACAGTTAATATAGGGTGCAACGCGTGTTATATATCCATCAACTTCACATCAAATCAGGTGGAGCCGGATAACGTGTGGCAGAGAAATCAAATCAGTTCGGAAAGCTTGGTATTGTGTAAAAACGGGAGGAGCAGATCGAGGAGTGCCGGGTGGTCATTCCCGAGGAGTGCCTGGAGCGATATCTGCATATGGTTGCAGTTGAAATAGTGGAGAATAGCGCGGCGATGAGGAGCATATGCTGGACATGTAAGCAAAACGTGGGCGACAGTGATGCGAACTCGGCATGTGGTGCAGATCGGGGGCCAACGTGATCGATTAAAAATATAATTGTGTGTTAAGCTGGTGTGTCCGAGGCGAAGTCTGGCGAGTATCACCTCATTCAAACGGGAATGCTGGTGGGAAGAGGGCCAGTTGGAGAGGGTGGGTTTGATAGTGTGTAGGTGTGTAGTGTCGTGTGACCATCAGGCCTGGAGATATTTGTGGAATAACATATTGGCTACAGTAAGGAGATCACCGGGTGGTACTGGGGCACGATTATCCTGGGGGAGGTCTATTGCCGCCCTTGCAAGGCCGTCCGCGCGTTCGTTACCCGGGATACGCCTGTATCCAGGGATCCAGAGAAGAGTGAGCTGTAGGTGTGCGTGGTTGTCATGATAGAGGTGTTGGATGGCGTGGAGTGTGGGGTGTGTGGTGTTGTGGGTGGCCGCGAGGGCGTCAACGGAGGATCGTGAGTCAATACAGATTGTGGTAGGGGTAGTGATGTGTCGCGCTATGATGTGTTGGAGGCAAGTGAGTATGGCGACTAATTCTGCTGTGTATACCGAATGATGTACTGTTAATTTGATTTGGCCGGTGTCGGGCCCACCGCACCAGGCGGCGCCCGTACCATTGCTGGTACAGGAGCCGTCAGTGTAAAAGAATGTGTGTTGTGGGTGGGCCTCTTGATATTTAAAAAAATTGACTTGAACGTCGATGGGGGTAAGTAGGGTTTTGTTGTACCGAAAGAGATACTCGAGTTTGGGATGTTTCATGTGCCAAAATGGGATAAGGGAGGAAGTTCGGTCAGGGATTACATCAGGGAATTTTAGGGTGGATTTGAGAACCTGCTTCAAGTGAATAGCAATGCTGTATTTATTTTTGTTTTTGGAGAGCCGAACTGGGGGTTTAGACCATGCGACATTGGAGGGGTGATTAAGATATGTTGTTGTTCTGAAGTGGTATCTAACGAGTTGTGGTGTTCTGCGGTATTGTAGGCTAGGGAGATTGACCTCACCCCGGAGACTGGTGATAGGTGTGGTGCGGTGTGCTCCGGTGATGAGGCGGAGTGCGTGATTTTGTATGCATTCTAGTGATTTGGTGAGTGAGGGGGATATATGATCGAAGATAAACGCATTGTATTCCAGGATTGAAAGAATCAGTGCAATGCACATTTTGCTAAGAGTAGTCCTGTCTGCACCCCAGTCGCGACCGGAGATGCAGCGCAGGATATTAAGACGCACAGCGCAGTGCTGTTTAATATAGGTAGTGTGGGGGCCAAAATAGAGTCCTTTGTCTAGGGTAATTCCGTGATATTTGAAGGAGGTTTGGAGGAGGATAATTTCACCGCGATAGCGGAGCGGTTTAGTAGGGGGGATGTATCTGGGAAGCCTGGAAAAGAGCATTGTGACCGATTTAGTAGGGGAGATCTGTAGCCCCCAGCGGGAGCACAATCAATGTGATTCATGGCGAGTTGTTTGTAATGGTTAGCTGTGTCTGCTAATGGATGGGTACACCAAATGGCTAAATCATCGGCGTACATAGAATATTTTAGAAGGGGAGAAATCAGGGGAAGTTGGTCTAAAGCATCGTTAATCATAATGAGAAATAAGGTTGGTGACAGGACGCTGCCTTGCGGCACGCCTTGCGGCACGCCTTGCTCAAGAGTGTGTGGTTGGGAATAGATGTTGCCGCAGCGGACGACAAAGGAACGGTTTTTAGAAAGTTCGCGATGAAGGTGGTCATTCGGCCCCTTATACCAATTCGGTGCAATTTAATGAAAATGGCAGAGCTATGTGTTTTATTAAATGCGGATTTTAGATCTGAAAAAGGGCGATAGTTTCGGATTTTTCGACCGCATGTCGGGTCCTTGGCTCGACACACCTTGATAAGGTGTCCGTAGTGCTGGCAATATGCGCAGCGGACCGGGGACGGGGTCCATGGACGGAGGCCGATACGTAGGTACCCAGCCATAACGTGCGTCGGTGGAGCTAGAGCTCTGAACCCCAGCTTGAGCATCGGACCAGGGCGGAGTCGGCGACCGAGGCGGGTGACCTCGCACACCCCCTGGGATTGGAGCTCAGCGAGGAGCTCTTCCTCCGAGAGCTCCGCGAGCTCCGCGGCGTACGCGGTCACCCACGTCATGTTAAGTCCGTCGGCGAGCTCCACCGTGATCTCGGCCTGGAGAAAGCTGCTCAGGTTTGACAGGATGCGGGCCTGGGAAGCATCCTTCACCCGTACGAGTAGGGCACCGGACCTCAGCACGTTTGCTGAGGCCACCTGACCGGCCCACTGATCAATCTCCCTCGCTATGGCGAAGGGAGATGTCCTCGAGAATGTTCCCTCCCTCTTGCTAAGAAAGAGGAAAGACTCCCCTTTCTTTCCTCTTAGAATTTCTTAGAATTTCTTAGACTCCCCTTAGAAAGTGGGGCCAGGCGGGCTCCTGGCCGAGGCCGGCGTCCTCCGTCCTCCGAGGGGGGCGGGGGTTCCCGGGCATACCGGGGCGGGGGTGGGGGTGCCACAGGGGGGAGTGGGGAGGAGAGTGCTTGTGTAGAAGGGCACCCCGAAGGGGTGCGGTCAAAAAGGCATCCTGAAGGGGTGTTACAAGGAGAGGTGTGGAAAGAAGTGATGTGAAAAGGGGGAGAGGGACACATATTTTTGGAGGGATGGGGGTAGCCGAGCAGAGGCGGGCGCAGTCACGGTCCGAAGACCGCTAGCCCGATCCTTTAAACCAGAAAGATACCTCTGTCGGCTCTAACCTATGGGGTGGGATGGGACAAAAACAATCAAAGCTGACCGCCGATACTAGTCGGTTTCCCGACGGCACTCGAAAGCGTCGCAGGGCCGAAGGGGAGTGGGAGGGGAGCTGCGCCGGCTAATCCGATGAGCAACCGACCAGTGGCGTCTGCCGGCTAGTCCGGCTGACAACCAACTAGTGGTCCGGGTGGCTGACGTCACCCGGGGGGGGGGGGGCGGAGCTTCCTGTAGATGCCCTGATAAGGACACCTACGAGACAGCTGGGATGGGTGGGTGGGGAATTGAAGCGGCGGGCAACTTCTGCGCTTGATCTCCTGTCCGATATCAATCGAAAAGGTCTTCTCAAGCCTCCCTGTCTCTCTACTCCTTGATGAACAGTCATGGATAGTGCACATCTATGTCACAGGCTGAATGTGCTTAGGTAAACATCAATACGAAGCTGGAAGCGCGAAGGTCCTATAGGTATGTTCGGGAAAGTTGCATTAACAAGTTGCACTTCATTTACACGACAATAAAACGTGCTGCCCGTTACGATGTTTAGCTTTAATTAATATGCATTTCTTTCCTCAGAAGAATTGACTTATACGCATAGGAAACAATCGTGACCCCATCGAAAGATCGAACAATCGCACCGTATACGTTTGGCAGCATTGTTTCAAAAAGCCAACATAGAAATGTTTTTGAAAAATTCGAAACCATAATGTTTTTAATGGAATGAGCCGAAACGAAAAAAAGAATGATCCTACTACCCTCTCTGCAAATTGGAGTAGGCCAATTTATTTCATAATCTTTTGTTTAATAATCGTAGTGTCAGCGTGCTTTATGCTAAATTCTCCTTCTCGAAAGTAAATTCGGAAGGCAAATATACTGTTATATCTCACCGGTGCTATCGTAGTGAAATGGGACGCAGTCCGAGATAAAGAAGAAATTGTAGTCAAGCAGTAAGGAATGACGTGAGTCTCCTATGTAAATATTTGCTCATACAGTTATCTGCAGCGTTAAGCTGAAGCGAAGGGTGAATATGATAGGCAGCGAATGAAGATAATTAACATCAAAGTAGTGTTACAAGGAGGCTTGGAAGCTTACTAGGAGCTTTAGAAGAATGAGCCCACTGCCATTAGATGGTGTTAACTGTATGCGCACCTGTGCTACATGTCCTTGGTTGACGAGATGTCCTTCCACTCCCTGGATAGGTACCTCAATGGTTTCTGCATGATTTGTGCACTTGTGTAGCACTTAGGGTTGTAGCTTCGTATTCTTTTGGGTGAGCACTTGCTCTCCCTCCCCCATGTTGGCTGTGCATCCCCCCATTAATTTCAACTTTTAACATGGAACCCTACGTAGTACGCCTATAATCTATTTGGTCCCGCTCAATGCCTTCATTCCTTGTGCTCTCCCATATTTTTAGAAACCTACGCCTATGACAACACTAAACCGAAACAAAACAAAAACAACCGATGTTGATGCACATAACTCATCTCTTGTTTAAAGAACATGGCTGCAAGTCTGACGTGGAAACTGAAAAGGTATGCCCTGGTGCCTATAACCCAGGCAGGTGAAGGGCTGCCCAGCCTACCTACTAGGTAGGGAGCCACGTTATTCAAACTAACCAACATTTGTTTGTATCTGAACTACATGCACGTTTTGCATATTTTATTGTGACGCTGATAATTGTTCCTACCCTTTTTTTCGTTAATATCTAGTAGTGCTGCTTCTGGTTTGCTTTATCCCTTCCACACAGACTGGCATCGGTTAGAGGACTGCACATGTGACCAGTAGTGGCATGTTATGCTTCGGTCAAGTTTTGCACTGCTAATGAAACTTGTAATCAAGACTTTACACAACCTGTTAATTTATTCCCCCCTATTTTAGATAAAATATTGTATATTATTGATGGTCTACTTCCTATTTATTACTGCAACCAATCGGGCTTTATATAGATTACATTTTTGGTTATGGATTGGAGAACAGATTTAAATATTTATCCGGTACGAATGCGACTATGAATATCTTACTTAAATCTCCATCCGATACGAATGCGGCCATGGTTAACTGATTTAAATCTCTATCCGGTACGAACGCGGCAGTCTGTTGCAGTGGCCCGTATGGATACGGGTTGGAGCGAATTTGTCAACTTCAATCCGTGCTGTGCTCTGGCCAGCTGCTGCTTCTTGATAGGTGCATGCAATGTATGAGAATGTTTCTGCATTGCATCAGGAGCTCAACGTATCGCAGACACATCAGAATGTATCGCATGCATTGAAACATCAGAACATGAAAGCAGCCTTTTCGCGTGTTGGTGTCCTTGGAAGAGGATGGATGATTGGATTCGATATGGACATCAGAATCATCTTAAATGGTGACGACCCAAGGCAGGCATTCACTTTCCCTGGAACTACCTGACCGGCATTCTTGTAAGGAGTATTTCTTATCTTTGTCCAGACCGTGTTCATGTCAGAGTGGACGCTCAGTTCTTGCATGGGCTCTGGATAATGTAAGAAGAGTTCCACCTCTGCATCAACCATGCTACGCCAAGGGAAAGGTACACTCTGTGCCGATGCTGCCATCTCGAACCCTATGACTGGACAACATCTCGGTGGTAGTTAATGGTCCCATTATTTCCTTTTGAACCACGTGACAAGCTTCGCATGATATCCCCGCTCTTTCCGTTCGAAATTGGCAGTTGCACTACATGAGCGGGCGCCGTACATCATCTGCTGGCTACTGAGGGGAGACGCTGGTCTGTTATTATCCTACGATCACCAGATGAAAGTTGTGCCACCACCGTACGACGCCGGCTGGACTATCCACCGTACGACGCCGGCTGGACTATCCACCGTACGACGCCGGCTGGACTATCCACCGTACGACGCCGGCTGGACTATCCACCGTACGACGCCGGCTGGACTATCCACCGTACGACGCCGGCTGGACTATCCACCGTACGACGCCGGCTGGACTATCCATCGTACGACGCCGGCTGGACTATCCATCGTACGACGCCGGCTGGACTATCCACCGTACGACGCCGGCTGGACTATCCATCGTACGACGCCGGCTGGACTATCCATCGTACGACGCCGGCTGGACTATCCATCGTACGACGCCGGCTGGACTATCCATCGTACGACGCCGGCTGGACTATCCATCGTACGACGCTGGCTGGTCTATCCACCGTATGGTGCTGGCTGGCAGCACCGTATGGTGCTGGCCGGTCTGTCCAACGACCATCAGCTGGGGCTCCCAACATCGGTATATAATCTGGCGTCATATACGGCTCCCGACATCAGTGCTCAGTGTGGCGTGATATGCGGCTCCCGACATCAGTGCTCAGTGTGGCGTGATATGCGGCTCCCGACATCAGTGCACAGTGTGGCGTGATATGCGGCTCCCGACATCAGTGCACAGTGTGGCGTGATATGTGGCTCCCGGCATCAGTGCTCAATCTAGCATGATAAGCATGTCCAGCAGGAGCACGAATTTCCCAGCTGTGGGTACCAAATTTGATGACAGCAGGGCCAGCGAGGCCGCTGGCCGCCGAGCGATAATGGTGTGGCATTAAGTGAATGGACCCGACACACGGCGTAGTTGTAAATTGGCCTTTCACTGTCCACGACACCGATCCATGGGGTCGAGCACCTAGTGAGCTGCTGATCGTGCCCGTGCAAGCCCTTCTTCAACGGAAACTGGTGCAATTATGCCAATTGAAAGTAGCAATGCGCATGCACGAATGCACCTCTGCCTTTTTGCTTTCTACTGAAGCCAAGGGGATCGGGGATGGTGAGACGCTTAACAGCATGCCACCAATAGCATGTATTGCATAAGTCGAGGGGGCAGATGAGAAGAATGCGGGATCTGTTTATCTTCATTGGTTAAGACCACGATCACGGAAGCATCGTATCATAGTCCGTCCTTCTAATGCGCACTGTCTTTTTGCTACCCGTCATCTTGATACGCGGGCCGTGCTAATCTGATTATTAGCTTTGTTAGCCCAACATTGGCCTCAAGTCTTCCTGAAAAGGTTATTACACTATACGTGAAGTAAACCCTAAGTACTAGAACACCATCTAATGCAAAAGTATCATGTGTCGTTTTTTTAAATGGTTGGGGGAGTGAAAGTGAACATAGAAATTGTTGACACACCTCCATACATGAACGCTACTGCTAACTGAAGCTGGCTCTTGGGCTGATGCTTTCATCGTCCTTCTCTTGTCAATAGCATTATAACTGGTGGGGTGGGACGGCTGTTGTGTGTTCTGCTCTTCATCAGCCCTTCCGTGAACTCTTACATTGGGGCTTCACAAGTCACCACTGACCAGGTCAGGGACAGATAAACACCTCTCGCTCAGGTCAAGTGCAGCCAACTCCCAACACAAGTGTACGCCACCAGCATCTGAGTCGGAGTTATTCGATGCAGTGCTAATTGTCTGTGGAAACGACGCCACTGGAACGTTTTGCACCAACATCTGTCTATGATCTCTTCGCTTTGCTAGCTGAAGGGGGAATGCCAATTAAATTTTGCGAAGTGTCGTGTTCCGAAGGGGCACTGGCTACCTTTTAAATCTTGTACCTTTCACCTAATCTGCCACCTGTCGACCACTTACTGTATAGCACCGGCGAGCATCTCCGGCTCTATGCCGGGCAGCAGGGTCTGCCTGCTGATGCAACGAAGGCAGCTGTTCCAACCTGCCCGCCTTGCAGAAGTTCTCCGTCCAGTTTTAGAACGATGTGTTCTATGCGTACAGGGCGGTCCAATACAAGATGCATGCTGTCTATCTCATTCTGCTAGATTCCGCACATAAAGTTCCACATTTCAAATGTGTTCTTTCAGTACCTGTTTTGAAACACGTGCTGGTACGAGGAAGGGCGAAGCCCGAGCTGCTGCCATCTACGGTATTACACTCCATTGTTCGTTCGTATGCGACGGAAATCCAGCTGAGCGACACGACCCGGCCCCGTCCGACCACCATGCCTTTGAAGCTCTAATCGCTCTTTTGGTAAAGCGTTAACAATATTAGTTCCTTCACTTTGGTTTACATATGGCCATTCAATTTTAATTTTTACAGTTTTCATCATCTTTTTTTCTTTGAAGTGCACACGTTATATTTCGTTCCATGCAAGGAGGCTTATGGCGGAGTTTATTCGGTGGCGGTGTTCCCGGCTTCGGCTGAATGCCGGCACGCCAGGAGTCAGTCACGTGACGCGCGTCATAGCACGTCACGTGACCTACACGTCCCGAGGTCGCTTGGACAGGGCTAGGTGGTGGGAGTCGCTATAATTAGTCGTATGCGGCACAAGCTGAGCGGCAGGACTGTGGAACACAAAGTGCCGTGAATCAGCGGGGCACCGATGTTAAGGCGACACTTCGGAATAGTGCATTAGCATTTGAAATGCGTTCACCATATTCGGTAGGTGGAACCGATTTTGGTGCGATTGTATCCAGTTTCGATCGAACTTGATTGCTTTTCAGTCCACACGTGCCTCGAAGTTGCAGGCACTGCCAAAATCGAGCAATCGTGCCAAATTTGAATGCACTACGTTGAATTGCTCCAATAGGCTTTACTTATTTCTGAGATTCGCGCCATTCCACGCAAAGTGAAAATGCGATGAGGCGAATGTCTTCACGGTTGCCAAGACAGCTCAGATGCAGTGCATAAGCTTCCTGTCGTGGCATAGTGCCCAAAGTGATATCAAATTTGGGACGAAAACTGTTTGAAATTCTTCGAGAAAATTCTGTTTTTACCACAGTTCAGGTAGCAATGAATACCTACAAAATACATGTTTTCGTTGGAAAACAACTTGCAAACTTTGAATCACCTACCAAACTTGCAGCTGTCGCACAATCTCGCCAAGCGGTCGTTCCGCGTCATAAAACAAGCCTTCTGCTTGTCAGGGACATTGCACATCATCAAGAACTATTCAATTCGCCCCCACCCCCCGAAATAAAATCGTGAGTGTCCGATCTACCCTATGCGTCGTAGGACACCTTTCCCTATGTACAAGGTTAGAAACATGACATTGTCCTGAAGTTTTATCTTCCATAACATTATCCTCCCCAGGGGATTATGTCATCCTGTTCTTGAGAAGAAAATGTAGGATGGTGCTGTTTGGCAACGAGTTCTTTGATACAATGTCTGAAACTGACTGAGCAGCGACAAAAGCAGTTTCTTATGTCAAAAAGACAACGAAAATTGACTCTTCTGAATTTCAGGAGCCGAATATTTTCCTCCCCACCTTCATAATTTGAACACAAATTCAGCCCTAGCTCCTCATCTAACTGACCACTCGGGCACATGAGTTAGTGCAACAGCCTGGGAACAGGGACGCAGCTAAGAGTTTTTTAGGGGGCCCAACAAAAAAATGATGGAACAGAGACCATTTTCGGTGCGCGAAGCGTACAGAAAATGTCTGTTTTTCCGTGGTGAAAATTTAAGAATGTCTTCTTTGATCGATCGTCTTCATCTCTGACGTGTATTTTCGCTTGCTAGGGGCGCTTCCCCCTTGGCTGCGCCTTTGCTTGGGAATAATTCATTGCGAACAACTCTCTGCAGTTGACAGACTCAGATGGAGTGCCACTTCTTCAAATGTTTAGTGTGAGCTATTGAGCTTTTTGAACCTGTTCTATGACATCAATGCCTATAGTGCAGGGTCACATTTGCACTTTGTAACCTGGGATGTGAAGAGGACCGTTTTTGTAATTGGACATGGAGAGGAGATTTTTCTTCGAACCTGTTGCATCAGAATCTGCTTTCATTTTCCAGTGAATCTTGAGCTTTTTATCACAAAGCAGTTCATTGTGAAGCAGCACCATTCGACCTTGAAATGAGAAAAATGAGATGATAACCTTCTGGAGAGCATATTGGTCTGGATACCAAACATTCACGGAAAAAGCCCATTTTTTCAACCCTGCTATGGTGTTACATAAGCAAAAATCTGCCTTCTTTTTTTCCTTGGGGGCGGGGGTGGAGCACCTAACACCCAAAGGTATGTAAAACTTCACCCACGCAGGAGCTTACTACAAGAGCTGATTAATTGTAGAAATATTGAACAACGTCAAGTCACTCGCGTAGTGTTTGTTTCACTCTAAATGCCCAAAAGGCCTAGATAATGAAGGCAAACCGAGTGATCCAACCTTACCACAAATTATACTTTGACTCGACTCACCTCAGGCTCTGCTTTGAAAGCAGGTTAACTGGATCCAACTTACTCATTTGAGAACTGGTTAACTAATGACTGAAACGCAAATTTGACAGCATGAATTAACTGGACTTAGCTCAAGGCTAGGTTTTCATGACTTGACCAAGCTCATTAATTTGACTTCCGAATCTGCAAAAGTATGCTACACAAGTTGAACTGTGTGTATTGTTTGGTGTTGCCAATACCACAACACAAATATGACATACGACATATACGACATACTCGTATATATGGGTTCAATTCCACCAGGGACACGTGACGTTTTGACGTCTCGGCTCTGCAGCGGAGCCGTTCAGTGCCACGATAGACACGTCACGTCTCGACGTCTCGACGCCGCAGCGGGGTCGGATCACGCCTCGACGAAATCAGGACACACCGGGTCACGTCGGGGCGTCGAGAAGTCGCGGAAAACCCGTCCGTGTGAAATGGGCTTTAGCGGCTGTAAAACTAGAGAAATTGAGCGATCTCGAGGTGGGAAGATTGGCTACTCATACTCGCACGTGGGTAGCAAAATCGAGTATTTTCTGGCACGGGTGTGACGAATGAGCAGCAGATGATGACTTGCTCACGACATTTCCAATGCCAGCTGTGTAGCGCGCCTGATGGAGTGTTACTGCTAGTTCGGAGGAACGGGCAACCACCAAATCGTGCGAACGCCGCCACTGAGAGCTATTTTCTTTTGCATAAGTGCTCGTGATATAATTATCTAGCACACGTGTGGTATCGGTATCTGTCGGTATCGCACCAGTTGTGTATCTGCCTGGATATTTGTGAACAAGGAAGTCAGTCTGTTGCAGTTCGCAAGCGTTTGTTTTCTGTGAATAAATGGCTTGCTAATACTTTGCTGTCTATTGTCTGAAAGTTGCTGTCTATTGTCTATTGTCCTGATAGGTTCGAAACAATATGGAAGCATCCTAAGGGGTCGGGATTTGGGCCTCGCAAACTTTCATAGCTTAACATAAAGCATCTCCGAGTATTCCATCTGCTCAACAGGAAAGCGTATCTTATCAAGCAAAACAAAACAAACAAACAACAACCCGAACAGTATGACTCCTCTCATATACCGTGCGCTTGTGTGCGCCTTCAGTACACATAGTTGGTGGTTCACAATCCTGTTGGAGGGCGCGTAATGAGATTCAGTGGATATAGTTGGTGGTTCACAGAGCTGTTGGAGGGCCGGTAGTGAGATTCAGTTAGCGGATTCGGTAGTTGGGAACAAGCCGCAGGCTGTAACTGCAGTTGTAGTGGCCTTTTTATACTCTGGCATTTAATGTTCCTCTCATGAAGGTGATGGCAGTGGCGGTTTAGTATTTAAGTGCGCGGACTGCATGGCTCTTTTGGGCGCATTCATCTCTTTAAAAGTAAAGACAAAAACAGCGGAGCAAGATAGTCAAATCGAATTATTGACATCTCACTCACCCGGCAGGATGTTTCTAAGCACCATAGTTTTTACTGAGTTGGTTTTTAAACTGAACTGAACTTCGATGAAAAGCAAATAGATGTCATGGAGCTTGAATAAAATAGTCCAAACCACCGGCCTTCACCGGGCTAGTCGGCAAATCAACATTCGCCTGACCGGCTGAGAGAGCTTTTGAAACCGCCTCCCTCTACTAACTTCTGAACTACGTGAGCTAAGATAAATGCAGGCCAGTCTTGGTGTCTTCCAATTCAAATATTGCAATATTGCGGTACAACTTCAAATATTGCACCACTTTCGCAATTGTTATTCACTGCAAATTGATATACTCAAGTCGAGCTATTTTCCTCGACTGTTGTCTTTCTATCCACTGGCCAGTTGCAGTCAGCGTCTGCACGAGCGGGTCGTCAGTGATTCTGACGCGAGTCCACCATTGGCCCCAGTGTGCACTTTCCCACGCGGTTGGCATTGTCCGGATAGCGTGATCCCGGATCTACCTATCCCAGCAAGTCCGTGATTTCAGCCGAGACTCTGTCCGGTGGCTACATGGCATCGGGTCAATGTCCGATGGTTATGACAAGGTACCGGGTCAATGTCCGGTGGTTGCGACATGGTATCGTGTCAATGTCCGATGGTTGCGACATGGTGTCGTGTCATTGTCCGGTGGCTATAACCTGGCACCGTGTCAATGTCCGGTGGTTGCGGCATGGTACCGTGTCATTGTTCGGCGCGGCTGCTACGGATCACCCCAGACGTGGTTCGCATTGAGTAGCTCCGGCATGATTCTGGCGAAGTTTCTCCCGAGTAGCTCCGGGGTGATTCTGGTCTAGTTCCTACTGAGTTGCTCCGGAGTGAGTCTAGTTCCTACTGAGTAGTTCCGGGGTGATTCTGGTTTAGTTCCCATTGAGTAGCTCCGGGGTGATTCTGGTTTAGTTCATATTGAGTATCTCCGGATTGAGCCTGGTCTAGTTCCTACTGAGTAGCTCCAGGGTAATTCTGGCGTAGTTCCTGCTGAGTAGCTCCGGCGTGATTGCAGTATGGTTCTGTGGTTCCGACGTAATTTCCATACATTGGTTCCAGCCTGGTTTTCGTGCTGGCTGGAACCGATGTGATTTCGACATGGTTCCCGTGCGGTTTCGACATGGTTCCGGCGTGGTTTAGACATGGTTCTGACGAAAGGCTTCCGGTGTCGTTGCGGCGTGATTCTCGTGCTGGCAGCCCGGTGTGCTTTGGGCACGGTTCTCGTGCGCGGCTTCCGACACGGCTGTGACGCCGCGACTGCCGCGGCTTCCGACACGACTGTGACGCCGCGACTGCCGCGGCTTCCGACACGGCTGGGACGCCGCGACTGCCGCGGCTTCCGACACGACTGTGACGCCGCGACTGCCGCGGCTTCCGACACGGCTGTGACGCCGCGACTGCCGCGGCTTCCGACACGACTGTGACGCCGCGACTGCCGCGGCTTCCGACACGACTGTGACGCCGCGACTGCCGCGGCTTCCGACACGACTGTGACGCCGCGACTGCCGCGGCTTCCGACACGACTGTGACGCCGCGACTGCCGCGGCTTCCGACACGACTGTGACGCCGCGACTGCCGCGGCTTCCGACACGGCTGTGACGCCGCGACTGCCGCGGCTTCCGACACGACTGTGACGCCGCGGCTGCCGCGGCTTCCGACACGACTGTGACGCCGCGACTGCCGCGGCTTCCGACAGGCTGTGACGCCGCGACGCCGCGGCTTTCGACACGACTGTGACGCCGCGACTGCCGCGGCTTCCGACACGGCTGTGACGCCGCGACTGCCGCGGCTTCCGACACGGCTGTGACGCCGCGACTGCCGCGGCTTCCGACACGACTGTGACGCCGCGACTGCCGCGGCTTCCGACACGGCTGTGACGCCGCGACTGCCGCGGCTTCCGACACGGCTGTGACGCCGCGACTGCCGCGGCTTCCGACACGACTGTGACGCCGCGACTGCCGCGGCTTCCGACACGACTGTGACGCCGCGACTGCCGCGGCTTCCGACACGACTGTGACGCCGCGACTGCCGCGGCTTCCGACACGACTGTGACGCCGCGACTGCCGCGGCTTCCGACACGACTGTGACGCCGTGACTGCCGCGGCTTCCGACACGACTGTGACGCCGCGACTGCCGCGGCTTCCGACACGACTGTGACGCCGCGACTGCCGCGGCTTCCGACACGACTGTGACGCCGCGACTGCCGCGGCTTCCGACACGACTGTGACGCCGCGACTGCCGCGGCTTCCGACACGACTGTGACGCCGTGACTGCCGCGGCTTCCGCGCGACACGGAGCGGCGGCACCGCCTGCCGCCGAAGGTCGTGCCATCGGATCGTGCACCGTTACCGGCAGGAAACGCCGGCCAGTCGGTGCCGACAAAAATGCGCTAATCCGCGTCACCGGCATCCCGCAGCGGCCGGCACCGGTCAGCCGACCGGCCGGCGACACCAAGTGGCAGCCGCCGGATTACGGCGCGGCGCGGCGAGGAGGGGGAAATTCGCCCGGCCACGCGGAATTCCTCTGTCGAGTGACGCCGCCTGACGACGCGTCGATGTGAAAGGCGGCCATCCAGATTGCCAGGCTCTTGACAAGGCAGGACGGCAGAGAATGAAAGGCTTAGCTTCACGATAATGTCACTTCGTGAGTCGACCAGCCCGCGTTGACCTTACGCTAAATGTGGAGGTGCTCGCCACTCGTAATGCGACAAGGACACGCCATGTTGACAGAAGAAAAACGAAACCCACCTCCTTTTGAATCTGACAGGTTCAAGGTGAGCGCACCATATCCGTCGGCTCCTGGGAATACTCCGTTATTAGAAGTCGTTTATTTGTCATAAACCGTGTGCCGACAACCTTTTAACTGGCGCTCCCAACATACCTGTAAGTGACGGGCAGGAAGGACCCATAGTTCCATGTAGCTGTTGTTTGAGGTCTTCACCTCAGAAAACACCACGCTGGGAAGCAACAAGATCACAATGCATGGCCTATGGGGATTACACTCCCTATTTTTTGGAGAATGGCTTCTTATTTTATGAATATAATAAGTACTGATAATAGGTTATATACTGATACTGATAATAGGATAAAGTATATATGGTGTAGGATGGCCTTTGACTGTTAGTTTTTAACCTTAATATTAGAACATGATTACAATGCCCTCGTGTTCTCATCTTAAGGTTATACAACTAATACAGTTAAAGACCGTCCTACGCTAATTCTGAGCTGTCTACCATTCAACAAGCAAGCAAACATTTAGGGCAGTAAAACCAGGACCTAGGATGAACTTGATGACGCCATTGCACAATAACCTAGGACGGCCTTGACCTGAGCACCTTGCACACAAAACGTTAAGTATTTCTAGGAAGGTACTGGAAGTTTCAAGTCGCTATCTCAGTTGGCTTGGCTGCTACCACAGAAAAGTAATGTGGGAGCAAGTCCCAGTGACCCATTCTTTTGCATCGGCCGTGAAATAACGGGCGCACGAGACCCGCAGTGCAGGTGGCACTTATTTACCATTGTAGAGCATTTGCTGCCGCGCCGAAAGCTTATTCAAGTCACCGGCGAAGGTCTACCTCTTGGAAGTTCGTTCATTTGCAGGAGCGTTTCCGTCCGGTGCACCAGCTCACACGCGAAGGAAATGTGGGTCAGCATCCGTCAGCAATTCAGATGTGAGGCGATTATGTGAAACGAAAGAAAAAGCGCCTGCTTACTCACTGGCACAATCCGCATTGTTTGCACCACTTGCGATTACCATATAACTGTGTGGAGCACATGGAGGAAGTAGGTGAATGACATACAATTTGTAAACGGCCAATAAATAATCAACACCTTGGATTTAGATAGCAATGGAAATGTTCATATATTACAAACTGCTTTGCCTTGGAACATATTTATGTTCTGACGGTACCAAGCAGTACCATTTAGTTGTATATACATGCATGCTACCACTTAGTCAATAATGTACTGTACGAAAACAAGGTTGGAATATTCTCAAATATACTTCCTCTCGCTCTCTCTCTCTCTCTCTCTCTCTCTCTCTCTCTCTCTCTCTCTCTCTCTCTCTCTCTCTCCTCTCTCTCTCTCTCTCTCTCTCTCTCTCTCGTCTCGTCTCTCATATGCTTTTATATTGTCCGGTGGATCTGCCTCTGGTTCACCCGTTTCCTCTCCAGCTTTTTCAATTTCACCCGTGTACTCTTAACCTTTGCTCTCATCTCCTTGAATAAGATTTCTTTTATTCTTTCTGCACTATTCATGCTTCGATTAAGACGTCGCCTGTGGCGATGTATCTGTTGTTTTCCTCCAGTGTACTGGGTAATGTGCCAATGTCGATTCCGCCCGAAGTCAGTGAGAGGGTATGTAAGTATCAGGCCGCCTCCAGGTCCGGGTAGGACCGGCCAGCTGGAGACATGTCCGAGCCGTCTGCGTGCGAGGGTCGGCCGCACAGGGTCCCGTCAGCGTGCGAGGGTCGGACGGTCCGTTGGAGGAGGCAGCGGTTCGGCAAGATGACCCACTTGCCGGGTCGCTTCAGGTGCGCTCGGCTCGAGCACTCGCCGTCGCTCTGGAGAGTGGGGCCAGCGCGCAGCCAACCGCGCCGCGTTCGCCACTAGATGCAGAAGCGCTCGTTAGGGCCGGCTGCGGAGCTGGCACAACAAGCGTGAACACTGACTGACGCTGAGTCCGACCAGTGACCGGTCTCTGCCTGGCCGCCATCTATTCCCCGCGCTCGACTTCTAATACAACAAGAAGGGTGGGATGAAAGGTTGTGTGGGTCAGGGATCCCAGGCAATGATTGAAGCGTACGGCTTAATTGGACTGTCATAATCATTGAGGCCCAAAGCCCACGAACTTTCGTAAATATTTTATCACCGCTGTCGACACTAAAGGAATAGGAGGGGAGAGCGAGGGAGCGAGAGGGGAAGATAAAGGGAGGAGAGAGAACGAGAGGAGAGGCCAATGGTCAAAATCACGAAATGTAAAGGGATCATAGACACCACAGCCCTCACGTGTCCACAAGCATGGAATATGTCCATGATTTTTAGGTAAAGTCAAAATCCATTGGGAAATCAATAACTCATAACCTTGTGCTAAAAAAGTACTAATTCCTTAGCGTACTCTACCAGGTCCTCCCATCCCCTCTCCCTACCCTAAGAACAGATATGGTCCAAGAGTAGGCATTGTCAGTTGCCACTGTCCCCATCGTCCTTACCAAACTAAAAACCGTTTCTACAGAACCGACAAAGCCGGCACTGTATCTTGTAAGCGTCACAGCCCTGGTCACTCTGGCCGATTAGATTTGAGTCACATGGCAGCTTGGGCCAGGCCGCTCGACCTTGTGGCTCGCAAGCTGCCAGCACCGTGCATCAGGGGCAACAGTCCACTGATGTGGCAGGTTCCGGCAGCAGAGAAACATCTCCCTCTCCCCGATGTGACAAACGCCGGCAGAAGTTAAGCTGCCCACTAATGCGGCAGGTGTCGGCAGAGGAAAACATCCTCCTCCTCCCCTCGGGTGTGACAGACCTGGCAGAATGGAAAACAGCGCCCAATGTTTCAGTCGCCGGAGGATCGGGAGCCACCTACTGATGTGGAAGTCGCCGGCAGGGGGAGTAGCGCCCGGTGGCTCAGCCACCGGGCGGGGAAAACAGCCAACTGATGTGGTGCGATTATTCGTGGTATCAGGCGGCGCCCGCGTAGTGAACCACACGGACGCACTTATATGGCAGCTCGAGCAAATTATCTGATGAAACGCCACTCATGCCGTCAGACGATTGTTGATGTCTGAGCAGGGTGCGTTAGTTTACCAGTGTGCTTAATTGTGATCCTCTTGTCCATTTTTCCCGTCTTGCCACTCCCAGCTTTCAAACCAAAGCACGAACATATTTGGACGCGATCAGCGTTAATGCGCTTGACATGGCACTGGTCGGTCGGATGAGTTAGGCACAAGCACTTGCTTTCCTTGGCGCGCAGCATGTACAGCAAGTAAACTGTTGGAAAGGTGCAGCGAGCACCGCCGTGGCCGCTGGGTGCTGTCACCCGGTGTGGCCTCCGGACGCTGTCCCCGGTGTGGCCGCCGGGCACTGTCCCCGGTGTGGCCGCTGGCCGCTGTCCTCCGGTGTGGCCGCTGGGCACTGTCCCACGGTGTGGCCGCTGGGCGCTGTCCCCCGGTGTGGCCGCTGGGCACTGTCCCCCGGTGTGGCCTCCGGACGCTGCCCCCGGTGTGGCCGCCGGGCGCTGTCCCCGGTGTGGCCGCTGGGCGCTGTCCCCCGGTGTGGCCGCGGGGCGCTGTCCCCCGGTGTGGCCGCTGGGCGCTGTCCCCGGTGTGGCCGCTGGGCGCTGTCCCCGGTGTGGCCGCTGGGCGCTGTCCCCCGGTGTGGCCGCTGGGCACTGTCCCTCGGTGTGGCCGCTGGTCGCTGTCCCCCGGTGTGGCCGCTGGGCGCTGTCCCCCGGTGTGGCCGCTGGGCGCTGTCCCCGGTGTGGCCGCTGGGCACTGTCCCCGGTGTGGCCGCTGGGCACTGTCCCTCGGTGTGGCCGCTGGGCACTGTCCCCCGGTGTGGCCGCTGGGCACTGTCCCCCGGTGTGGCCGCTGGGCACTGTCCCCCGGTGTGGCCGCTGGGCACTGTCCCCCGGTGTGGCCGCTGGGCACTGTCCCCGGTGTGGCCGCTGGGCGCTGTCCCCGGTGTGGCCGCTGGGCGCTGTCCCCCGGTGTGGCCGCTGGGCACTGTCCCCGGTGTGGCCGCTGGTCGCTGTCCCCCGGTGCGGCCGCTGGGCGCCTCCCCGGTGTGGCCGCTGGGCGCTGTCCCCCGGTGTGGCCGCTGGGCGCTGTCCCCGGTGTGGCCGCTGGGCGCTGTCCCCCGGTGTGGCCTCCGGACGCTGCCCCCGGTGTGGCCGCTGGGCGCTGTCCCCGGTGTGGCCGCTGGGCGCTGTCCCCGGTGTGGCCGCTGGGCACTGTCCCTCGGTGTGGCCGCTGGGCGCTGTCCCCGGTGTGGCCGCTGGGCGCTGTCCCCGGTGTGGCCGCTGGGCGCTGTCCCCGGTGTGGCCGCTGGGCGCTGTCCCCGGTGTGGCCGCTGGGCGCTGTCCCCCGGTGTGGCCGCTGGGCGCTGTCCCCCGGTGTGGCCGCTGGGCGCTGTCCCCGGTGTGGCCGCTGGGCACTGTCCCCCGGTGTGGCCGCTGGGCACTGTCCCTCGGTGTGGCCGCTGGGCGCTGTCCCCCGGTGTGGCCGCTGGGCACTGTCCCCGGTGTGGCCGCTGGGCGCTGTCCCCCGGTGTGGCCGCTGGGCGCTGTCCCCCGGTGTGGCCGCTGGGCGCTGTCCTCGGTGTGGCCGCTGGGCGCTGTTCCCCGGTGCGGCCACTGGGCACTGTCCCTCGGTGTGGCCGCTGGGCACTGTCCCCCGGTGTGGCCGCTGGGCGCTGTCCCCCGGTGTGGCCGCTGGGCGCTGTCCCCGGTGTGGCCGCTGGGCACTGTCCCTCGGTGTGGCCGCTGGGCGCTGTTCCCCGGTGCGGCCACCGGCGCATCTGTGCTGGCTGGTCGCTCTCCCCGTGGCTGCCGGGCCCCGGACGCTCGAACTGATTTACCGCCGCCAGAGTGAAGCCGGGGCTCTGATCTCACGGCCGAAACGACGCGCGACGCGCCGCCGGTCACGTGACGTGACGCGGACGACCACGTGACGAGGGGCGGGCCGTCACGGAGCCGGCCGTTCCGGCAGCGAACGGGCGCATGGTCTATTGGCCAGGTGGTGCCGCTAACCCCGTTTCACGACGCTGTGACTGTCCGAAATTGGACTGCCGGCAACGTCGGAGTGACGTTGCCGGTTAGCAGCTGCAGCGCCGTTTGTGCTGACAGTGGTAGTGATAGTGGCTGGCTGTACTAGCAGCAGCAGTATTGATTGCAATTTCATTAGTGATTGTGACGTTACCACTGGTGATAAGCGGAGTAGTTGTACCAACTTGTGCCAATGGCACCAGACGCGGAATTATCGGATTATAGTTCGTGGCGATTCCGAGAGACGTGATTAATGATTGGGCTTTGTGAACAATGGATGATGGACCGGATGTGATTTTATCTGGATAATACTAATGGTTCGTGTCAAACCCATTGCAATCGAAGACTATTTTTGCCACCACTGTTCGATACGAAATACTTTGGGAGAGGGACGGAAAGGCCATGTATACACCTCCAAACAATGGAAAAATTTCACACTATTATTCTACTCATATAATGATGCAAGGGCACTATGTAAGTGCATCCGCATACATACACATCAAAATACACACGCACACGCACACACACATATACACACATACATACATACATATATATATGTATATATGTATGTGTGTGTGTGTGTGTGTGTGTGTATATGACAGATCTGATATCTAGTTTCTTAGTCTCTCCCAGCTGGCGTATCAAATCTTTTTGATCGCCTTCCTTTCATCGTGAAATGCTTAGCCTCTCATGAACACAATTTCGCTTAATTAGAACACAGGTGGCGAAACAAATCTGAACTCCAATGCTCCTCGCAAACAACTGATAATGGCTGTCCATGTGGAACAGCTGAAGGAAGTTGGCATGCGATGGAATGGTTGGCTCGAATTGAAACCCATCGCACTAACCAGTGTAGATCCAGAAAGGCTGAGAGCGACTGCAAGCACAGCTTCATTTCCGTCCGTCATGCTACGCTGGAAGGCTTGTGCTTTTGCAAACCCTCTTATCGACGGTGTATCGTTAAATGAAGGTCAGTAAACCGCGAGCACTGGGCGGTGAAGATCTATCTACAGGGCATGGAAGTATAAAACAAAACCAGCCACAAGCTCTCTTGCATCGCATTATGCTGTTTCTGTTCTTTACTGTAAAGATTACCTGGGAACAGTAATAAATACGATCTGTGATTACCTGGGAGGCGCACTAGAGGGATATTTAAATAGAGACAGACAGATGTATAGATAGGGATAGACAGCTTTGTATGCTTTTGGTAGGGCACTTGCCCCCTCAATGTTGAGTTTGCCCTCCCAATGCTTTTCAGTTTTTGACATGAAACCCTATGTGGCATGCCCCTTCCCTCAATACATTTGCACTCGCCCTTTGCCTCCATGTATTGCGCCCTCCCAATAGTTTTCAGAAACCTACACATATGTATGTAGAGGGATATAGGGATAGAAGAATACTGCTTAGAAACAATATGCGTCATGGCCAGAGTTTGATTTAGGTGTTGGAATCCTTGATTTGAACAGGAAAACTGTGAGGCATCCTAGATGGTAGAGGATATTTCTGTCTGTTTTATCATATAGGGATACAAACTCCTTTTTATATTTTCCAGTCAGTCTCGGCCATGTTTATCAAACACCAGTGAGCTTACAGTCATTTTCATACAACTCCATACATTTTTTACGAAAGAAGTAGAGAGGAGGACTTCCAGCAGAGGATAATGTACTAAATGAAAAACACCCAGAACAAGGTCATGTTTCCAACCCTGTTCATGGTAGTAATGGACGTGCAGAGGGAGAAAGCAACCATTGCAATTTCCGCAACTGCCAGTGTGGAACAGTGGTACCCAGCATGACACGAATGGACGCTAAATATCATTCGTTGATAGCACATTGCATAATACCGTTGGTGTAGTTGCACACGCAGCCTGAGTAGCCCACATGGAACGCTGGCATCACACGAGCAGCCTGGGCTACCGGCCGAAGCCGAGTGTCAGCATGTGCAAGAGCGGCCGCCAGGTAGCCCCGCTGTCAACGTCGGTAGTCATGATCCGGTCCTCCCATCAGTCTTCAGCTCTAAGTGCCCGTCACCGGGCGATTACAGCTCACGCACTAGATACCTGACGGCGATAAGCGGCGGCACCTGCGAGCAGTCGCGTGTCACGTGCCCGTGACAGCCGGCGAGGGGGGCTGACTGAGCTGACGACGCTGACGGAGCTGTCGCGGCGGCTGACGGCGAGGAGCCACCTTGCCGACCCGTCCATGCGTTGGGGCAGGCTCTGCTGCACGGTCACGTGCCCAAACGAGCTGTGGCTGTGCGGTCGCTCCCCGTCTCAGGTGGCTGGATCTCCGCTCTGTAGGTTGGTGCTGCTCACATCCGCTCTGTAGACTGTCCCCACTATCGACTGGTGTCACTGTAGACTGGTGTTTCAGTAGACTGTTTGTGTTTTTATATGTGATTATGCATGCACCTTTGTGTACTGTAGGGCTTGGCGATGAAGCTTGTTGGGAACCCAAAACCAATTCGCGGATACAATAACAAATATTTGAAGGTAGAGAACTATCTGAGGGAGATGCACAACAATCTGAGGGGAAAATACACAATTATATGAGGAGGATACACAATTATCTGAGGGCGATACACAACTACCTGAGGGGAATACATACTTATCTAAGGGGGTGCACGACTATCTGCGGAGACACGGACTAGCTGAGGAGACACGCGACGAACTGAGAGGATTCACAGCTATCCGAGGAGACACTTGGCTTTCTGGGGGATGCACACCTAAGAGGTACCGCACCGGTTGAGGGGACATGCTGATATCGCGGACACCGTTGGACTTTCATCATTCACGGCAGATGGCTTGAATGAGAACAGCGTCCACTGCAGCGGCATTAGCATTGCAGGGTGACGTCACACTTGCCTTCCGTAAGCCAGTGTACCACAGCCGAATACGAAACGTTTGCTCTTATCCGTCTGCGCATCTTTAAGCACTACTGGCACAGTCAACGTATCGCTGTGGTCAGCAAGTGGGTCATGACTGCTGCTGGTGGGCGCCGCATGGTCACGGTCAGCAGGTGGTACACTACTGTCGCTAGTGGGCGCCACATGACAGTCAGTGGGCGCCACATGACAGTCAGTGGGCGCCACACGACAGTCAGTGGGTGCCACATGACAGTGGGTGCCACATGACAGTCAGTGGGTGCCACATGGCATTCAGTGGGCGCCACATGACAGTCAGTGGGCGCCACATGACATTCAGTGGGTGCCACATGACAGTCAGTGGGTGCCACATGGCATTCAGTGGGCGCCACATGACATTCAGTGGGTGCCACATGACAATCAGTGGGTGCCACATGACAGTCAGTGGGCGCCACACGACAGTCAGTGGGTGCCACATGACATTCAGTGGGTGCCACATGACAGTGGGCGCCACATGACATTCAGTGGGCGCAACATGACAGTGGGTGCCACATGAAATTCAGTGGGCGCCACATGACATTCAGTGGGTGCCACATGACAGTCAGTGGGCGCCACATGACATTCAGTGGGTGCCACATGACAGTCAGTGGGTGCCACATGACAGTGGGTGCCACATGACAGTCAGTGGGTGCCACATGGCATTCAGTGGGCGCCACATGACAGTGGGTGCCACATGAAATTCAGTGGGCGCCACATGACATTCAGTGGGTGCCACATGACAGTCAGTGGGCGCCACATGACATTCAGTGGGTGCCACATGACAGTCAGTGGGTGCCACATGGCATTCAGTGGGCGCCACATGACATTCAGTGGGTGCCACATGGCAGTCAGTGGGTGCCACATGACAGTCAGTGGGCGCCACACGACAGTCAGTGGGTGCCACATGACATTCAGTGGGTGCCACATGACAGTGGGCGCCACATGACATTCAGTGGGCGCCACATGACAGTCAGTGGGTGCCACATGACATTCAGTGGGCGCCACATGACAGCCAGTGGGCGCCACATGACATTCAGTGGGCGCCACATGACATTCAGTGGGTGCCACATGACAGTCAGTGGGTGCCACATGACATTCAGTGGGCGCCACATGACAGTCAGTGGGTGCCACATGACAGTCAGTGGGCGCCACATGGCAGTCAGTGGGTGCCACATGACAGTCAGTGGGTGCCACATGACATTCAGTGGGCGCCACATGACATTCAGTGGGTGCCACATGACAGTCAGTGGGCGCCACATGACATTCAGTGGGTGCCACATGACAATCAGTGGGTGCCACATGACATTCAGTGGATGCCACATGACAGTCAGTGGGCGCCACACGACAGTCAGTGGGTGCCACATGACAGTCAGTGGGCGCCACATGACAGTCAGTGGGCGCCACATGACAGTCAGTGGGCGCCACATGACAGTCAGTGGGTGCCACATGACATTGAGTGGGTGCCACATGACAGTCAGTGGGTGCCACATGACATTGAGTGGGTGCCACATGACAGTCAGTGGGTGCCACATGACAGTCAGTGGGCGCCACATGACAGTCAGTGGGTGCCACATGACAGTCAGTGGGTGCCACATGACAGTCAGTGGGTGCCACATGACAGTCAGTGGGTGCCACATGACAGTCAGTGGGTGCCACATGACAGTCAGTGGGCGCCACATGACAGTCAGTGGGTGCCACATGACAGTCAGTGGGCGCCACATGACATTGAGTGGGTGCCACATGACATTGAGTGGGTGCCACATGACAGTCAGTGGGTGCCACATGACAGTCAGTGGGTGCCACATGACAGTCAGTGGGTGCCACATGACAGTCAGTGGGCGCCACATGACAGTCAGTGGGCGCCACATGACAGTCAGTGGGCGCCACATGACAGTCAGTGGGTGCCACATGACAGTCAGTGGGCGCCACATGACAGTCAGTGGGTGCCACATGACAGTCAGTGGGCGCCACATGACAGTCAGTGGGTGCCACATGACAGTCAGTGGGTGCCACATGACAGTCAGTGGGTGCCACATGACAGTCAGTGGGTGCCACATGACAGTCAGTGGGCGCCACATGACAGTCAGTGGGCGCCACATGACAGTCAGTGGGCGCCACATGACAGTCAGTGGGCGCCACATGACAGTCAGTGGGTGCCACATGACAGTCAGTGGGTGCCACATGACAGTCAGTGGGTGCCACATGACAGTCAGTGGGTGCCACATGACAGTAGTGGGTGCCACATGACAGTTAGTGGGTGCCACATGACAGTCAGTGGGTGCCACAAATGACAGTCAGTGGGCGCCACATGACAGTCAGTGGGCGCCACATGACAGTCAGTGGGCGCCACATGACAGTCAGTGGGCGCCACATGACAGTCAGTGGGTGCCACATGACAGTCAGTGGGTGCCACATGACAGTCAGTGGGTGCCACATGACATTGAGTGGGTGCCACATGACATTGAGTGGGTGCCACATGACAGTCAGTGGGTGCCACATGACATTGAGTGGGTGCCACATGACATTCAGTGGGTGCCACATGACAGTCAGTGGGCGCCACATGACAGTCAGTGGGTGCCACATGACAGTCAGTGGGTGCCACATGACAGTCAGTGGGCGCCACATGACAGTCAGTGGGTGCCACATGACAGTCAGTGGGTGCCACATGACAGTCAGTGGGTGCCACATGACAATCAGTGGGGCCACATGACAGTCAGTGGGTGCCACATGACAGTCAGTGGGTGCCACATGACAGTCAGTGGGCGCCACATGACAGTCAGTGGGCGCCACATGACAGTCAGTGGGCGCCACATGACAGTCAGTGGGTGCCACATGACAGTCAGTGGGCGCCACATGACAGTCAGTGGGTGCCACATGACAGTCAGTGGGCGCCACATGACAGTCAGTGGGTGCCACATGACAGTCAGTGGGCGCCACATGACAGTCAGTGGGCGCCACATGACAGTCAGTGGGTGCCACATGACAGTCAGTGGGCGCCACATGACAGTCAGTGGGTGCCACATGACATTGAGTGGGTGCCACATGACAGTCAGTGGGTGCCACATGACAGTCAGTGGGTGCCACATGACAGTCAGTGGGTGCCACATGACAGTCAGTGGGCGCCACATGACAGTCAGTGGGCGCCACATGACAGTCAGTGGGCGCCACATGACAGTCAGTGGGCGCCACATGACAGTCAGTGGGTGCCACATGACAGTCAGTGGGTGCCACATGACAGTCAGTGGGCGCCACATGACAGTCAGTGGGTGCCACATGACAGTCAGTGGGTGCCACATGACAGTCAGTGGGTGCCACATGACAGTCAGTGGGCGCCACATGACAGTCAGTGGGCGCCACATGACAGTCAGTGGGTGCCACATGACAGTCAGTGGGCGCCACATGACAGTCAGTGGGTGCCACATGACAGTCAGTGGGTGCCACATGACAGTCAGTGGGCGCCACATGACAGTCAGTGGGTGCCACATGACAGTCAGTGGGCGCCACATGACAGTCAGTGGGTGCCACATGACAGTCAGTGGGCGCCACATGACAGTCAGTGGGTGCCACATGACAGTCAGTGGGTGCCACATGACAGTCAGTGGGCGCCACATGACAGTCAGTGGGTGCCACATGACAGTCAGTGGGTGCCACATGACAGTCAGTGGGTGCCACATGACAGTCAGTGGCGCCACATGACAGTCAGTGGGCGCCACATGACATTAGTGGGCGCCACATGACAGTGTAGGTGCCACATGACAGTCAGTGGGCGCCACATGACAGTCAGTGGGTGCCACATGACAGTCAGTGGGCGCCACATGACAGTCAGTGGGTGCCACATGACAGTCAGTGGGCGCCACATGACAGTCAGTGGGTGCCACATGACAGTCAGTGGGCGCCACATGACATTCAGTGGGTGCCACATGACAGTCAGTGGGCGCCACATGACAGTCAGTGGGCGCCAATGACAGTCAGTGGGGCCACATGACAGCAGTGGGCGCCACATGACAGTCAGTGGGTGCCACATGACAGTCAGTGGGCGCCACATGACAGTCAGTGGGTGCCACATGACGTCAGTGGGCGCCACATGACAGTACATACTAGTGGGTGCCACATGACAGTCAGTGGGTGCCACATGACAGTCAGTGGGTGCCACATGACAGTCAGTGGGTGCCACATGACAGTCAGTGGGCGCCACATGACAGTCAGTGGGCGCCACATGACAGTCAGTGGGCGCCACATGACAGTCAGTGGGTGCCACATGACAGTCAGTGGGTGCCACATGACAGTCAGTGGGTGCCACATGACAGTCAGTGGGCGCCACATGACATTGAGTGGGTGCCACATGACATTGAGTGGGTGCCACATGACAGTCAGTGGGTGCCACATGACAGTCAGTGGGTGCCACATGACAGTCAGTGGGTGCCACATGGCAGTCAGTGGGCGCCACATGACAGTCAGTGGGCGCCACATGACATTGAGTGGGCGCCACATGACATTGAGTGGGTGCCACATGACAGTCAGTGGGTGCCACATGACAGTCAGTGGGTGCCACATGACAGTCAGTGGGCGCCACATGACAGTCAGTGGGCGCCACATGACATTGAGTGGGTGCCACATGACATTGAGTGGGCGCCACATGGAACAGCTTGGAGGTGTGAACAGAATGCCAAACCAGGATCGAAAGCACTGGCTGCCGACCTCTGGGCGGACAGCATCCCATGTACCGTCCGATTAATGTGACGTGTCTCTCTAGGGAGAGAACGGTAGTCACATATACCGCCCCATTGGTGTGACGTGTGTCTTTAGGGAGGGAGGGGCCGATAGTCTCATGTATTTCCTCATTGGTGTGACGTGTGCCCTATCCCATTGGCGTGACGTGTGTCTCTGGTCAGGAACCATGTCGTCGCTCGTGTGCAGCGGTCCTATCCCGATGTGGCGGTCAGGGAAGACGTTCAGCACCGGTCTTGACACAACGTGCTTTATTTACATTTGCCATTCACATGCCCCATTCACCAGCGTGTGACGAGCTGCCCGCATGACGTTTTGAGGGCAAACGACGGGAAATGTGTTGCGGCTTTCCTCTGCCTCCCGGGAAGCACACGATTGGGAGGGCGGAATGGGTGCAACATAAACTAGCCCCGACATGCACGAAATTAGTTCCGTATAGTTCCATGTGGTTGAGAAGCAATGCTGAGTGCAGCAAAGTGTCTTGCTGGGAGCGGGAGAGCAGATGACCATTTCGGATGTGTCTTAAAATAATCCAACTGATTTCTGCGGTTACGAAGGCATTTTTTTTGTGTGATTTGACACCTTTGCATTTCATTGTGGATTCGGGATGCCTTATCAACATATGGTTTTTTACACCAACACAATACTTCGTTGTCAAATTGTACGCATGATGCTTTGGTTTGTGATATTTTAAGTACCACAGGTATGTACAGAACTGCTTGCATAATGCAGGTACATACTAAGTACGTTTGCATTTGACATAATAACGTATAGCAAGAGGATCGGGAATCGCAATTTTGCTACGGTATCGCGCCAATACCAAACCTGGCATGACGCTAATGCCCATCTCCAGGGTGATAATGTAAGCGAATTTTTCGTGCCGGAGCATGACAATTAATTTTCTATCAGAACTACCTTATCCAATTGATACCCATCGACAATATCCATTCCCCAGATTAATGGGGAACGCGCTTCATCCCGGAACCTCGTTTTGCGAAGTGCATCCCGATATGCTGGCAAAATATTTGGTGAATCTGATGGGATGATATCTGGGGTAGCATGACAGGACAAGTAGGTATGCATGACAAATGAGCCAAACAGGTGGTGAAAGGCAGCGAGTTTAATAGTTGCAGCTGTTCGGCATATGCTGACAGTGGAGCGTCACTTGCATACCTTTTGTGGGTCATTGCTTGTCCCCCTCTCCCAATGCTGACCTTTATCCCACAATGGTGTCACCCTCCTGCCCTCCCCTGTGCATGGCCAAGAGATTCAGAGCGCACACCTCCTCCCACCTCCGATCAACAGATCTTCTTAGGATCGTAGTATCAAGACCCGCATCCCTTAGTCCAAGTTCAGAACCGAAGTAGTTTCCCAGCCTGCTATGCCCCCGTCCCCAATCATTTTCGCACAGCGACAATCACATTGACATGTGTAGCTCTTTAGAATTTGCTCGGCCTTAGCTTTATGGACTACAGACAGCCATAGGTGTGGGTTTCTGAAAGTTATTCGGAGGGCACAATACACGAAGGCTATGGGCGGCACCAAATGTTTTCGGGGGTCATACCGCTACGGCCCCATATTAAAAGTTGAAGTAAGTTGTTGGGAAGGCACAGCCGACATTGGAGAGGGGGGGGCAAGTGCCATCCCAAAAGCATGCAAGGCGACACCTCTGCAAACTGCAAGTGTGAAATAGTATTGAAATGATGCTTGAATGCCTA
>JAOTOM010001885.1:0-32500 GCA_034440615.1 Ashinkailepas kermadecensis | reverse complement strand
ACTCACTCACTCACTCTCACTCACTCACTCACTCACTCACTCACTCCACTCACTCACTCATTCACTCATTCACTCATTCACTCATTCACTCATTCACTCATTCACTCACTCACTCTCACTGTGCGGTTGGGCCACCACAGTCGACTTCAGAGCTGCAGTGACTGAAATCCTTGCATCATATGTATTTACTGCATGGCGTATTGTCATAAGCTATGACTGTTCATTGGCGTTACTTATGTAGCAGTCTTTAGATGCATGTGGACTTACCTGGTGTAATCGCAACTGGAGCTAAATATGTGGACATGTTGAAAGGATCCCACGAAATGTACGGTTTTTGTCACCGTGGGTAAATGCTTCTTCCGAGAGAGTGTCTCGTAAGTTCTCGAGGCCCGGCACTTTAAAAAGCTGTAAATCTTCCCCGATGACATTGTACCGGCGATACCAATGACAGGCAACCCACTGGCGGCCCGTGGCCCTGCGTGGTTCAGCACATATAAGGCACCGGTGCACGTTGAGGACACGCTGTCTCCTGCCATGCATAATGTGAGAGAGCATGTTTACAATGTACTTGTCAGGCGTTTCACGGCCGGGCGTGCGGGCTTGCGTGTTGCACACACAGCGTCGCTGTCGAAATAGTCTCAGCTCGGCCGTTTACCTGCTGGTCAGTCGTCTCACGGCCCGCCACACACTGTCCTGGTGCTGGCTGGTGAGATTGACGGTGCCCCATTGTTTGTGCTGCCGGAAAATGGCACGGCGGATGGCGGATGGAAAAGGAAATGAGACAGGCTGAACTTTATCAGCGTATTTATGGTGCTGCTTCCAATCGCTAAAGGCAAGGCTTTTTGTGGAAGGATGGCTAACATGCAGCCAATTCTAGTAATGTCATTAAATCTGCCCTCTTACTTACTGTAGGGGTGTCAGCGTATATTATAATATAGAGAAGAAGTATAGTGTGTCCAATGTGCAGCAGCGCAGCGCGTATTCCCTATATCCATGCAGGCAATTATATGCATAACTGACTCCCATATTCTGTTTGGCGCTGCCCAGTTTTTTCTTCATTTATTGCGCTGGAAACATCCTAGGGTAACATTTATACTAACCTTCTCATGATACATCGATCAACTTCTTATTCAATCTACCCTGCTCCTCTTCTAATGGCTATCGTATCCTCAATCTTCCTTTCATACTGAGGTCGTGTTTTCAAAATTGCGATACTAAGATACCGGCACATATAATATGCTTTCCTACGATAGCAACACGAGTCACACAAGCATTCCTATGCAAACCCAATAGAGCCTCTTTTTTCCAAATATAAAGCCACCAACTCCGGCAGAGGATCTCAACTATGGATCTACGTTTTTCCAAAATATTTTATACTTGTATTTTGTATAATATGTAAATAAAACAAAATATTTAAATATTTTAATGTGTTCACAATCCCACAGCTTGTGTATTAACGAGACTCTTTCCCGCTGGCATCTTCCACTTAGGTCAGAATCCAAAACTTTTATCCGGTACAAAAATACATTGTTAGGAAGTATATTAGGTATAGCTTTATACTGGAAGATTTAATGTTGAACCGAAAGTGTATTACGGTAGATAGCTGCATATGTATCATTCCAATCAATGTCACGTAATTCCCTATCCCAAAAATCCTTCCAAATGTTAGGACTATCTTGGTTTTTGCTTTCAACAAATTTTATGTAAAATAACTTAGCACCAGGACCCGCTTCTAATACGCTGGAGACATACGGATGAATAGTCAGTTCACAAAGCTTCACCTTATTTCTATTGCATCTCCACTCCCTTGGCAGACTTTGCATTAAGCCAAAATAGTCAAATATATTCACCCTAGTTCCTAATCGATGTTCTATCTGAGCAAATGTCAATACATCACCAGTATCACCTAAAAGAGTTACTACAATCTACAAGAGTGACTACTATACCGTAAAATCGCGAAGAGCTTTAAAAGTGAGCATGACCAATGTAAACAAATTGTTTTCTCGAATTAAAAACAATACCGCACGTGCTTCGCGAAACACCGAAGGGCGAGAACAATGCTGAGATACTGTGCCGGTTTTTCACGTTCGGAAACAAGCTGGCCGGTCGGCCGTCAGATACGGACTGTCTGGGCGTCATCACTGGGACACGAGACACGCCTGTCTGGATGGCGGTAGGAGCCAGCCATCCGTGCACCGAGTACATGTCTTGTGGTGAGGTGATCAAAAGTCGCTACATGCCTGCATCAACACTCCGACATCTGATAAGCACTAAACAACCGCAGCAACATGGTTGAATCAACACTGATATGATCAGCATAATCAACAGTCACAGCAGTATGCTCGCACCACCACGCGGACACATATCAGGCAACCAACAGCTTTCAGTGCCGCGCTGAGGAGCGTGGAAAAAGGAGCATTATAAAACGAACTTATCGGCCGTGTGCTCGAAGAGTTTTGTTTCGACCGCCGTTGTCTTCCGGGCGACTGGGTAGCTCGAAAGGAAGACACAGAGAACGGCTTCTGGACTTGTATTCCCCCGATCAGTGCCAGGGAGGACGTGGTTCACAGTTTGGTGTTATGAAGCTGCATCGTTTTACCGCGTCCCACCTCCACAGCGGTGCAGGGCAAAGCCGTGGCTCCTCTACTCCAGCCGTGTGTCAGCGGTGTGACACCGAGAGGGGGCAGGGAGGGGGCCGCCGACGTCCCACCTCCACAGCGGTGCAGGGCAGAGCCGTGGCTCCTCTACTCCAGCCGTGTGTCAGCGGTGTGACACCGAGAGGGGGCAGGGAGGGAGGGGGCCGCCGACGGCTCGGCGCCGCCAGCCGGATGTGTACCTAATGCGATGCACGCGGCGGCATCACGCCCGCGACACGCCGTGTTTGGGCGCTCGGGCACTCGGGCGATCGGCACTCGGGCACTCGGCACTCGGGCGCTCGGGCACTTGGACGCTCCGATGCTCGAGTGCTCGAATGCTCGGGTCCCCATGTTGGCCCCAAAGCGGGCGGACAGGGGCAGTCGGGACGGTCAGGAGGTGCCGCCGTCTCGATCTGCAGCCACACGGCGGCTATAGGACCTCACGAGCTGCGGTATGCTGCAGGAACTGCCGGGCCTGTTGTTCTGCAGAATTGCTCGACGGAACTCGAACTGTGTGCAGGCCCGTGTACGTCGGCAGTCGGAATTAGCTCGGACGGCTGTACGATGTAAACAAAACACTAAACCTGCCATAATTGTCAGATCAAACATATGTTATGACTGGCACAGTATGGACGCCAAGTGAGCCTTATCCATGCTGCGCCGCGTGCGGAGGAGAGGCCAATCATCTCAAGGCGAGTCGGAATCTTTGTATAGACCGCCACGATTTGTTTGTTCGCTTTGGACACAGCTTGCAGTCGAGCCTTCAGATGTATCGATACAGGGGATGGAAATGACTGAACGCGGAAGCGTTTGGGCCTGGATGCTAAGCCCGGGTCCGGTTATACTTCACGTGGGCAATGTTCGTCGTGATCCGGTCACTGCAGGCCCAGCCGACACAGGCCAGGTCTCAAATTTCGCCCACCTTGAAAAGATTCGGACTTGAGTGGCTGCTGACGGGAGATCGGACCTGGCCGGGCTCGGGCATTGGTCGCACCATTGATCTCACCGGTCTCCGTGCCGCCACTGACTGGACGAGGAATGTGTCGCTCGCCAGTTTCGCGACACCGGTGCACGCGAGGTCCGGCAGTCGTTCTCCGCCGCCGTGCCGCCGGCAGCAGGCAGCTGCTCCCGCTCGCTGGCGCCGATCACGACGCGCGACGATGGCAGCGCGCCAGCTGCGCACATATCGCCGCAGCCGCCGTCGGTAGTTGACTGCGGTGACGCGCCCCCCTCCCGTGCGTGCGCCTCTCCCTGACGGCGGCGCACGTGAGACGAGCAATACGAGGGCGGCACGTCAACGCCGTCTGGCGCAAACGGCGCGAATTAGTCCCGCCGAATACGTCGACCTGCCGATGCCCGGAAACCCCGCACGCGCCGACTTGTAGTCGGACTCGTTATTCTTATCGCAGAACTGTTGAGCTGAAATAACCTGCTGCTGTAGGCCATGTGCTGCTGATGTAGCGAGAAAAACACTATCGAATATTATCATGGTCCAAGCGATCGTGGTGTCACAAGCAAAGATGTGACACTAATTGGGGAAAAACGTTTTTACGGCAGCATATTGTGACTATCAAGAGCGTACAGCTGCCTTATAGGGCAACATACAAAACGCGCTGCTAATCCCGGCAATAACCAGCCGTGCACAATGTGCATGCTTCTCAAATTAGCCAGGCTAATTCAAATTATATGAAACGCACGCCTTCACACATCACGGAGCATACCACGGTGAACTACAACACCGGAAATGTCTAACTGAGCCGTATCGCGCCGCCGCTGAGCCGCCGCTGCGCCGGTGTCGGCGGTCCGTCGGGCCCGATGACGTCACACCAGTGTTGGGGGGGGACGGAGGCGTGGCCACGGGCCCGCCGACACCCTGCAACCGGCCGCTACAGAGCCAGCTGGACGACAACGAGCACACACAGCCAGCGCCCCATTGATTAGGCCGACTGACACTGGACACTTCCAACGTTCGAAAAGCCGCAACGATGGGTGTGCCGATAGACACGAACCACTCACGGGTGCCACCCGGATGTCGGGGGGGGGGGCACGTCGATCGTGGCTCGAGCGCGCGTCTGCAATGCCAGGGCGACCGCCTGAAGCTTTGGCGGGCGCCGTCCCGCTTCCTGTGGAGGAGAGGTGAGGGAAGGGGGTGGGGGGCGCTTCCTCAATCTTCCTCGAATCGGGTGCAGAGGCAGGGGTGAGCAGCACCGCACCCGGTGGTGCCCAGACGGTATGATGACTAAGGTTGGTGTGTATTTGGTCGGATTGGTGCCCAGTAGCGTGGTGCTGTTGCCACACTGGTGTCGCGCTTGCAGCGTCCCACCGTTACCAACTGTACCGCAAACATTCATCAAGTGACATGTGTAGTACCGCCAACCCCGACTAGCCTGGTATCCGATGCAAATTGTCTCACGAAGGATGTCTGACGAAATGCTTTCTTCGAAAACTGAGTCTTTGTCTAGGATGTAGTTAACGAGGAAAGCCCAACAACCGCATGAAAAGCAGATCTTCCTCCTTGGGTACCCAGCATTGGATGTCTGCCAGCACGGTCTAGTGCGTACCTTCCTATTTCTTCAGAACTAATGTTATTTACTGTTTCCTTGCCGCAAATCGGAAACAATGGATTTGATTGCACCGCATAGAGCTCGCTGGAAAGTGCACATCTACAAGTATGCATATACGTACATGCTCCTAACATCCATATGCACCTTACAATACATCACACGCACATCCCAGCAGTATTGCAGTATTGCACCCAGCGGTTTCGCTACTATCGTATATACCCGCAATTGTCTCGGCATCACCAGCACGCGCACCACGACCAGCATCAGCTACACGAGTAGCACGCGTACGGAGTAGCACTGTGCTACGTGCTACGAGTAGCTCGCGTACGAGTAGCACAGCTACGGAGATGCAGTGCGCCGGCTTCGGCCGAGATGAAAGCGTGAAGTTCCCGGCCGCCAGTCAAGCGGGCGGCGGCGGGTCACGGGCCGCGAGCGGCGAGGCGGCCACTTCCTGCGGGCGCCGTCGCCGCCGACTCGGTGCGGCTCCGTCACAGACGACGGCGCGACCTCTCGTGCCGCGGCGGCGACGGCACGAGCACTGAGCCAAGGTCGTCGTCGGACGGCGACAAATCGCGCCTGTCCGTTGGAAAAATCGCCCGATTCGGAGGTGTCCCGGCCGGCCAACAAGGTTTCGAGGGGATTCGTCGGTATGGGATCGTGTACGGTCGGAAGGACCGTTGCCAGGCCGACCGCCGACGCGCGTGGGGTGGTCGCCTAACGGGTAACCGCAGCGCCGTGAAGCTATCGCGCTTTGTAATCGTCACGTCGGTCACATTCGTCACGCTCATCGCCGAAAATTGTCGGCGATCGTGCGGTGTTTCCACACCACGCCGACGCCCCGCACCGGCACCAAAACGAAAGTTATCTCCGACACCGGCGGCGACACGAGGCACAGGTACCGACCGGCTGACTCGTCTCCCTCCTGAGCGCAACACGTGACCACGACCGACCGGGGGTCTCGGGGCGGTGTTGGGTCACCCGGCAACACTGGCCGAGGGAGGGTCCCGGGTGGTGTCCGGCCACCAGGCGGCACCGGCCGGGGGTCTCGGGGCGGTGTTGGGTCACCCGGCAACACTGGCCGAGGAAGGGTCCCGGGTGGTGTCCGGCCGCCAGGCGGCACTGGCCGAGGGTCTCGGGGCGGAGTCCGTTCGCTCGGCGCCGGCCAACCCTTCGGCCGACCCTCCGTCCGGATTTTACGGTGCGAGCTGGCGTGAACGGCCGGTGGAGCGGCGGGCGGCGCGTTCGGCCCCCGACCGGCCCATATTTCAGCCGGCGTCTGACAGTCCCCCATCGGCGGGCGTGCCGTAACTCAGGCGGCGGACGCGCCGCCCAATGGCCGGCCCGTTCAGATGGGCCGATTCGGCGGCACGTTTTGTCACGTCGGCCGGGAGGGGTGGCGCATTTTTTTCTGCAACCGGCGACGGTTCCCGGTACGCCGGCCGAGGCCGGTCGGCGGTCGGCGGCCGGCAGCCGGCGGTCGGCGGGTGCCGACAATGGAGCTGGGCGCCGGACGCGCCGCGCCGCTCAGTATTCCGGGCCTTCCCGGCCGCGACAATGTTTACAGGGCCGGCCGTTCACCATGCAGCTGGTGCGGCAGCGCCGGGCGGCCAGCGGACAGTGGAGTGTCGGCGACACCGTCACCACGTGGCCGCGGCCGCCTGGTGACAGCACGCGCCCCGCGCCGCGCATCCCGCTCCTATCTGCCAACACCATCGCCGGCGCCGGGGCATCCATCACGGCGACGCGACGGTCTCGAGACGGCCGGGTGCGTGGTGTCCGCCACGCCCGGTTGCCACACGCCTCCGCAGCCGGCCGGCCACTGACCCTGTGTGGCTGTTGCACACCGCAGTCGTGACCCCGACGACCGCTGCGTGCTGGAGCAGTTGTTGGTCTGTTTACGACACGTGCGGCGGCGCGACTCATCGCGCCGCCGGACGTGCTCACACGATCCGTCAATAATGCCGGATGAAATGCAGCAGCCGACAAGCAATGGAGCCGAGCTCCTGACATCGCTACCCCGGCGCCTTCCCTCTCACCCATTCGGCGTGATTGTGAAGTACCTCACTGACCTGGTCGCCTTGCAGGGCACGCTGTCGATGCTGCCGATCTCGCCATGTGTCCCGCGGTGGCACCGCCGCCGCCGCCGCCGCCGCCGCCGCCGCCCTGCCTGCCACGGCACAGCCCGCTGACCCGCCGCCGTCCCGTCCGTTGCAGGGTACATCCGGCAGGAGGACAACCTGTACAACACCATCGACCACATCAAGTCGCAGCACAGGCCGTACGGTCCGCCGGAGCCCACCCTGTCAGCCGCCAACCCCAACGTGTTCTTCTACCGGACGCCGCCGCACCCGGGCATGATGTACTGAGGGTGTCCAGCCAGAGCGACACGTGGTCACGTGCGTGACGCGTGGTGCCGACGCGAGGGTCGCGTCTGTGACGCTGCGAGACTGGCCTGGCGGTCGGCGTGTGCTCGGACGCCCAGCATCCGTCGGAGTGGGACGATGGAGGGCCGGTTTGGCGGCGCTCCGCGGCACCTCGCGACGCAGGAGTCTCGTGTTGAGGTGTGATCAGAGATTGACGGTTTGAACCGGTAGTCCAGTATTGCGGTGTGACCCAAGACTGCCGGTTTGACCCGGTAGTTTCGTGCTGAGGTGTGATCAGAGACTGACGATTTGAACCGGCAGTCTCGTGCTGAGGTGTGATCAGAGACTGACGATTTGAACCGGCAGTCTCGTGTTGAGGTGTGATCAGAGATTGACGGTTTGACCCGGTAGTCCCGCGTTGCAGTGTGACCAGAGGCTGCCGGTTTGACCCGACAGTCTCGTGTTACGGTGTGACCAGACTGCGGTTTGACCCGACAATCTCGTGTTGAGGGGTGACCCGCGACTGCCGGTTTGACCCGACAGTCTCGTGTTGAGATGTCACCGGAGACTGCCGGTTTGACCCGACAGTCTGACGCGAGCCGGCAGCCTATACGCTCCGAACAGAACCGTGGTCAGACGGCCGGAGTCCGTCGCCGACTCTTGATCAGGACCACCGGTCTGTCCCCGACTCGGAGCGGCAGTCTTCTCCCGACTCCGGACAAGACATTCGGAGCAGACTATGGACCAGGACCGGCAGTCTGCCTCAGATTCTGTGCCGGCAGTCTGCCTCAGATTCTGTGCCGGCAGTCTGCCGGCAGATTCTGGGCCAGAACCGGAAGTCTGCCGCAGACTCTGAGCTAGGACTGACAGTCTGCCTCAGACTCTGAGCTAGGACTGACAGTCTGCCGCAGACTCTGAGCTAGGACTGACAGTCTGCCTCAGACTCTAAGCCAGGGACTGGCAGTCTTCCTCAGACTGGGCCGCGCAGGGATTGGACAGCCGATGGCTGCGGCGAGGCAGACCTGATCTCTGAGGGAGGGGTCGGTCGGACGGCAGGCCAAGGACGGCCGGGGCTGACCCAGACCTCCAGTGCCAACCGTGCGCCTGCTGCCTCCCCAGTGGAGGCGGCCGTGCGCGTGGCGCCAGTGTGTGCTGGCAGCGCGACGTTCGTGACAGCGTGACGTGACGTGACGTTCAGCACGTGTAGACTTTAGTGACAGTGGCAGGGGCATAGTTGGAGCGAAGTTATAGAAGGATATCATGAGATCAGTATGCAGCTAAACAACCAGATATTTAAACTGAAAAGTGAATGTGACCCCTGTGCTATTTTTTCATTGCATTGCCTTCTTCACACTTTCCCCGCGCATTTTCCGACCGAATGGTTTGTATCTGGCCTCATGTGCTTGCACAATTTAGGTTAAATTTGTGAAAGTTGTGATCAATATATTTCCGTAATTATTCGTTGTTAAATGGCACATGGAACAGGCTGCGATGAGTGACCACTATACCTGCGAGGTCCTCCATTGCGGAAGCGGAACATAGAAACTCGACTATTTCATGGCATCAGTGGACAGTATATTGGACAGGTCGAAATGACAACATCGACTAACAACGGGCAGGGATTGTGGGCGTGGCTCGGCAGGGTAGCCCGATGGACGGATTGTGGGCGTGGCTCGGCAGGGTAGCCCGATGGACGGATTGTGGGCGTGGCTCAGCAGGGTAGCCCGATGGTCAGCGCGTTTGACTGTCGACGATGACTGTGAGATGTGTGTGATTGTGCGGGAGATGGCGCGTGCAGTTGGACAGCATACGAGAACAGCTTAACTGCGAATGTGAATGGCGTGCTCTGAATGTGAGCTGATGTGAGAAGTGAGCGAAACACGATCACGCACGGATACACCAGGGGTCGGCGAACGAAGTCGGTATTTTGGATCAGCGTGATATTTAGGATTGACGCGTTGAGATTTAGCGAACGGATTCGCTGTCGTCGAGTAGTCTGGGACCACCTTTGGTTTAGATGCCGAAACCAATTGTGAATTTGAGGTACAGCAACTGGATGTGTGCGTTGTTAATACAAAAGAAGAGAGCCATGGTGCTTAGGCCCGTACAAACTGTCTGGGCTGACAGACAAGCTGGACAGTGGTGCTTGGGTTTACACTGGAGCTATTAACTCTCTAAGAAATCCAATGTATGCTACTTAAAACATCACGGGAAAATGTCTCATAGGGATGAGTGCAACTAGCGCATTTTCACGTCCTTCTGAAAATCTGACTAGAGGACTGATTTTTGGCTTTTACTGACCACAATCATTGTCATTCATTATTACGAACCCATTTGCACACAGTTTGCCTATAATATATATATTTATATATATATATATATATATATATATATATATACATATATGCATGCATATGAAGACTAAGGAGCAGCGAGATAGGTGGAGTGGCACCCGGCTCCTCCAGGCGTGAGGAGCGGCAATGCAGACGGGGTGGTTCCCTTGTCTCTGCTGCAAGGCTGCAGGAACGAAGGAACAACGGCGTAGGCGTACTGGACGTTTGAAGCAGTGGGTGGGGGGGGGATGGGCACAGAGCCAGGTTGAGTCACGCGTCACGCTGCCTGACAAAGGCCGACTCTGATCCTCGGTCACGTGATGCGAACAAACAGGAATGAGCGTTTGTAAAAGGAGCCGAGGAGGGCGCGACTGCACCATTGAATGGACAGTTCGGACGTGCGTGGGTGGCGGCCTGTATGCTGTCATGGAACGCGCGAGACAAATGAGGCGGCTCTCGACATGTCATTGAGTGAACTTCATGCATCATTGTGCATCCCATTGGACATTCGCTGTTGGTCCAACAGAGCAGGAAGTCCCGCACTCAGTGTAGGGGAGGGGACGGTTGGTGAGCAATTTGAACTAGACATAACTTGATGTTGTAGGGGGCTCTGCCACCGATTAATGATATTGAAATGGGGAATTAAGCATACCTATCGTGCAGTTTTCAATAATTTACGGCTAACAAGTTAGATGGTGATTTCGACCGATTCGTAAATTTCCATATAATCATTACACTGCATATGTTTATAGGCATAATGCACTGTAGCAAGAAACTGTTGGCTAACACACTGGCGAACACGGAAACCCGCTTTCAACTCGTTTCAACTACAAAAATACAATAAACTAACCTGTGGTAGCAGGAGCTATGGGTGAAAATAAGAATCGTCAAATAACATAGCTTGATGGAAATGTATCAAGTTGCTACGAACTCTGCAAGTTTATGCACACTGCTTCAAAAATCGTCCACTTATGGGGAAGGGGGCCTCCCCTATCTGCTCCCCACTTAGATACGGCAGTATATGTGTCGATCACCAATGCTGAAAATATGCCCTAGCGGCGGTCAGGCGCCGAGGCGCACCATACCGACTGACGCGAACAGGGGGTGCAAGACGCGCTCAGATGGGACACCACCCCCACCCGAAGGGGGCTCGGGAACGGGCCGAGGCGCGCGACAAGAGCAGGGCAGCACCAGCGGCAGAACGTGCAGCACCCGGGCACAGCGCCACGAGTAGCGGAAGGCGCTGGTGGTGCACCGTCACGTCACACATGGGGGTCGGCCCGTGACGGAGCACTCCTGTAGCACCCCCGCCGTGGTGGTGGTGCACCGTCACGTCACACATGGGGGTCGGCCCGTGTCGTATCACTACACCTAGAGAACCCCCGCCGTGGTGGTGGTGCATCGTCACGACACGTGGGGGTCGGCCCGTGAAGGAGCACTCCTGTAGCACCCCCGCCGTGGTGGTGGTGGTGCACCGTCACGTCACACATGGGGGTCGGCCCGTGACGGAGCACTCCTGTAGCACCCCCGCCGTGGTGGTGGTGCACCGTCACGTCACACATGGGGGTCGGCCCGTGTCGTATCACTACACCTAGAGCACCCCCGCCGTGGTGGTGGTGCACCGTCACGACACACGTGGGGGTCGGCCCGTGTCGTATCATTACACCTACAGCACCCTCGCCTCATGCCAGCCGAGGAGCCCCATGTGGCCCGGACCGCGATGGGACCTCCTCACACCGACATAATTTGTCCGGAAATAATGGATCACCAGCTGTACAAGGCTACGCTCTGCATGTAATTTCAGAGCCTCATCTGGCTTCGGAAAGCCTAGCCCGGGCACACGATGCAAACGACGGTGCCCATGTCCTCGACTTCGACCTCGACCTCGACCTCGACCTCGACATCGACCCCACGACGCCCATGTTCTCGACCTGGGTATCATTGCGGCGGGCAGACAGCCTTCGTGAAGCCTCACACAGTTGCTGATCTGCGTGGCAAATTCAATGCTAGCAGCGCAGCGGAATCATGGAACAAAGTCACATAAACGTCTTTACCTTCGCCTCATGTGAGCCGTTACGCAATGATCTCTCGCTGCCGGCACCTCCGTCGTTCTCTGTCCACGATTAACCCACAGCCGACACTCCTGAAGCCGGCGGTTTTGTGCTCGTTGGCCGACATTGACGCAGCGTTTTGTCAAGTGATGTCGCTTGAAGCAAGTTGTGATTTTGTATAATTTTTGCTCCAGAGGCACTTTGATGTTTAGCCATCGCCATTGCACCGCTCGAAATGAATTTAGACGGACGGACAACGGATGTCCATAAAAACGCAACGCTGATAGATGAGAAAGAAGAGTGATGCGGCCATGCGACCTCTGGAGAGGTAGAGTACGGCTCATCTCCACGTCTGAGCAACCCAATCTGCTCCACCCTGGAAACCGTGTGGAGCATCGACGAATGCAGTGGTTAGATGAGCCCTAGAGGAAAACGGCCGATATATGCTATACTATTTGCGCATGAACTTCTTTCCTTCTCGTATCCGCCACGATGGAGCAACCCCATTTACACCAAATCCATGCCAGATCCACACCCGGTAAATATGGGTTAATGCAGCGTATTGCTAACGGTAGGCTACCCAAAATAAGTCCGGGAAGACCGGAAAAGGCGGCCGTCCCGCCAGTGTTAGTAAATGACACATAAATGAGGCCATTTTTGCGCCGTTGCGACAAAGGCAGCCTGTGTCTGACGGCTTATTCAACTCTGCATTGCGTAAGCACAAACGGAGTTAAAGACAGAAACCGGAACTAAAAACGAACTATTGGCACACAGCTTACACATATTCCGGACACACATTTAATACATAGGCCACACTTTGACCAGCTTTGGCTGCACCCATCATTACCGGCTCCCTGAATCATGGCTGGAGATCTCGGGAGTGTCGGGGGAGGAGGGGTTCGGACCCCCTGGTTTGATACCTTGCTAATATTGTCATTTTCCTTATTCAATTTGAACATGTGTCTTGAAAATAAGGACTTGGACCCCCTGGCATCGTGAGAGATCACCAGCCTTGCTCTGAATGATCTGAACAAAATAGGTATCACTCCAACACGACCAAATCATGACGACATGGCTTTTCGACAACTTCAATGATGCTGACTTCACTATGCAGTAGCATGATCCATGTCGTCTTCGCTCAACCGTCACTTTATCCTTACATTAGTAAGGTAGATGACTACCTTATTCTACCAGAAATTATAGAGTAAAGCGTGCACATCCACCACAATCCCGCTCCATACCGACCTCGCTACATCACGACATAATCCATACCTACCTTGCTATGCCAGAACCTGATCCACACTGACTTCACTACATCACGATCTGACCCATACTGATCTCGTCATAGCACGACATATTCAATTAGATTAGCACAGGGCTTGCGTCAATGCTACGCGTCTCTGTTTGAGGAGCATTTTTGCACAGTGACAGTTACGTGTCGATCAACGTTTACACCAGCAAGCTGGCTCAAGAGCGGAACTCGATCGTGTCCCATGGAAACGCAAACCAGGCGACTTCAATGGCGTAACAGCTACCAGGGCACCACCGCATGTGTGTGATCACGGTGACCACGGTTAATCACGGACAAATTACCCGGAAAGCAGCATCTGCGACCGTTTGCCTCTCGTTTGCTCTCCACGAGGTCGCACAATCGCACCTGCAAGACCACACGCCTGCGCCTGCCGACTGGCGGATACAATTGCCGGAAGGTGCTGACCGTATCACAGAATAAGCAAGCTGCAGAAGGTGCTGACCGTATCACAGAATAAGCAAGCTGCAGAAATTCGACAGGCGGCCGCACCTGAACTGAGAGCCGGTCCTGTCGGCTCGAGCACAGCACGCGACAGACCGGTCGGCGAATGAATTCCGTGCCGAACATAGATCGATAAAGGTAGCGTGGTGTGAGGTGTCCGTCCGATGTCGGCGACAGCAGCGCCGCCGAGGGCGAGTCGTTCGTGTCGCCCCCCCCCCTCCCCCGCCGCGACACGAACCCCCCACTGTCCGGCAGCGGCGGACGGCTGGCGGGAAAGATCAGCCGGTGAGAGGTGGTGGCAGGACGGCTGGCTGGAAAGATCAACAACGGGTGAGAGGTGGTGGCAGGACAGATGGCGGGAAAGATCAGCGGGTGAGAGGTGGTGGCAGGACGGCTGGTGGTAAAGATCTGCCGGTGAGCGGTGGTGGCAGGACAGCTGGCGGGGAAGATCAACCCGTTAGCGGTGATGGTGGGACGGCTGGCGGGGAAGATCAACGGGTGAGAGGTGGTGGCAGGACGGCTGGCGGACACCACGGTCGCCAGTCTGTCTGTCTCTCTGTCTCTGACCATGCCATTTGCTAAGCTTTATTGAAATGAAGCTTATCACATGATTACGATTTGGCAGTGTTTACTGCACGTATGTCTTGTGCTTGTGATTGTGGTCAGGTCAGTGATCTAAAGTCACCGCCAATTTTGACCCATGACCAATGTGACTGTTTTCATAACATTCGCTATGTAATTAGCTCTCAAATGGTGTATGGTTTAACTCTGTGTCTTGGCAGAATTATAAATATTAGATATGTTTGAAAAAGTGAATTTGTTTCTAAAGAACCGCCATTTTTAGTCTCAAAATTATTATGAAAAAAAATGTAATCAAACAATATAATAAAAATGAGGTCATTTTAAGACCCTACATATCGAGGGCTTTCCAATGATAACAGGTTCGCTTTTATGCACGGTTTAGTTTGGAAGTTAGATAACGGTCTTTATCCCCCCCCCTCCAGACGGGGTATGAGGATCTGACAGGGAGACCGGAGAGCTAATGGCCGAAGATCCAGAATGGGTCGGAGGGGGACCCCTGACTCATATATATTGCCCTGGCTTCATGACTGGAGATCCCGAGGGGGTCGAGAGGTCCGTTCCTCCCCCACCCTATCCCCACCCCCATTTACATATATCGTCGTCGCTCCATGACTGGAGATTCCGGTCACACGTGTTAAATGTTACACGTGACAGTCACTTTATGTCTAGACACGCTGTCGGTGCAGTCTCCGTGGGTGGTGCGTTGTGGACACTGAACAGTCTCCGTGGGTGGTGCGTTGTGGACACTGAACAGTCTCCGTGGGTGGTGCGTTGTGGACACTGAACAGTCTCCGTGGGTGGTGCGTTGTGGACACTGAACAGTCTCCGTGGTGGTGCGTTGTGGACACGAACAGTCTCCGTGGGTGGTGGTGTGGACACAACAGTCTCCGTGGGTGGTGCGTGGGACACGAACAGTCTCCGTGGGTGGTGCGTTGTGGACACTGAACAGTCTCCGTGGGTGGTGCGTTGTGGACACTGAACCCACCTTCCAATGTTACGTCACAGTTGCTGCGCATCGCCGCTCACCATCGCAACATCACTGCCACCGGCGCGTGGCACAGCAATACCCCTCAACACCGGGGGCGCGTGGCACAGCAACCCTTCAAAACAGGAGAGCATGGCACAGCAACCTCTAAACACGGGAGCGCGTAGCACAGCAACCCCCATAACAGAGCGGCGCGTGTCAAAACATCAACGTAGGAGGAGCATGACAGAGCAATCCCTGAACGCAGGGAGCGCGTGGCACAGCAACCCCTCAGCAAGGGTGGGGGGTGTAGCACAAAAACCCTGAACGCCCGCCGAGGATAGCCAATGCTGTGCCGCAGTCCCCGAGCGGCGGCCGACTGCGGGGGGGGGGGGCAACATCCCGCGATAACCGAGTATAGCTCTGAGCTGCAGACACTCGCTCTGCCACGCTGACTGGAAGGGTCGGGGTATCCGAGATGGGGGAGGGAATACCGGGAAGGGCTGGAGGTCGCATACTGTGAAGCTGCTTGAGGGCAACGATAATGCACGTGTTTATTCGTTTTCCAACCATAACCTGACAAGGTTATCACTTCAAATTATCACATGTCAGGAAGAGTCGTTCCACCAATCTCTTGTAGTCTTGGTTTAATTGAGTTCACGCAACGGATCATTCGCTGAGGCCTCAGACTACAGCATGTGCTTTCATGTTCTTACAATGTGTCACGTGATCTCCAGTGGCGTCGACCCAGGTTTGTTAGCTGTATGCCTACATAGCATCCGAAAATCTACCTGGGTTGATCCGACACCCCCTCCCCCTCCGCCCCACTCACTTATGAAGGTTAACCAACACTCATGAACACTCATAAATGTGGACGGGGAGCTTTCACAAACCACACACAGACGGGGAGCTTACTTTTTTAATTTCATCGTACAATTTTTACATTTCATCGTACAATGGCAGAAGGTTCAGTTCACTCGAAGAAGCAAAGCCTGATCCCAGAGTGATAACATTACGCAGTTCAACTGCAGGCTAACGACAAGTGACTTACCAGGAATCAGCCATGAAGAACATGCTGTCAGGTGCCCAAAGCCGGCGCTCGATAGCGGTGCATCATCGAGGTCGGGTATTTTAGACCAGCCTATTTTTTGACCAGCACACCAGGGGCGGAGCCAGGAATTGTCATGGGAGCACATGTCCGGAAGGGCGCCACTTTGGAAAGTACCTGGTGTGGCGTCGGGCGGCTTTGACTTCCGAGTGACGCCTCTGGCTGAAAAATTATAGGGGGATGCACTCGAACCTTCCCGGAGGGGTGCCATTCCTTCCAAGGGGGCGCCGTTTCCCCCCAGAGGGGCACCCCTAGCCGAACAATTCTATCGAGGGGTGCACTCGAGCCTTCCCAGAGGGGCGCCACCTTCCAATGGGGAGCACACGCCCTCAGTGCCCCCTTTTATCAGCCCCTGCAGCACCCTATGCTGGGAGGCCACACGTTTCACCGACACATTGCATTTTTCCCGTCTGCATTTAGCCGTGAATCGCATTCCGCACCACGCCTCGCCTGTCTGTGAGGCATGCAGATGCTATCTGGTGCATGTCGAGCTCTTGCAGCTGAGCTCTGCAGATGCCCAATAACATGGGTGGAACTGCATTTTTTAAACTGGGGGACGCACTTTGCAGAGCACAAGGACGGATTGAACGGCGGATTTTGAGAAGGCTAAAGTACATAATACACAATTGGATGCATTGATATGAGCGTTTGGCAGTGCCACAACCATGATTTTCTGAAAGGGAGAGGGTGGGGCACAAAAAAACACAAAAAAAACACCATTCGATGCAGTGTGGAGAGACATTTTCAACGTTTTTGTAGGGAATGAATATACAAATCGGAGCGTGACCAGAATTTTATCATGCGGGAGGAAGTAAATATTTCTGGGGGGACATGCTCAATGTCCCTCGTCACTTAAACAAACGTCGTCACGATATGAGTACAAACGTTAGAAACAGTGCGGGCATGTCCAAAGCATATTTGAGCGAGATGATGCAGAAAAAAACAATGGCCAGAACTGGAATGCTCGAGGCTGAAGCAAGCTTATGGACTACTTAGCTTGAATTTCTTTATTCCTCTGAATAACTTTTCCCCGGATGTAGATTTCACGAAGAGACTGAAATTCTGAGCACCTCAAGATTTAGTCTTAGTCAGAATGCAAGACTTAGTGCCTAATACATTAGGATGTTGAATCACTGTTGGAACACTTGGCCTTCTTTTGGCGACTCATGGGCTGCTGGTGCGCCTGGCAAGAGCTCAGACAGCATCGTAAGAGTCCGTTCACGATGTTTTCACGCTGACCGGGTTGTCATGGCACTCGAACCAGCGATCTGGAAAATCAGACGAGCAAGTTGAGCACGCCACCTGGTGTGACTTGAGACGAACGAGATAATTGCCAAGCCTAGCTTTGCAGAAGACAAGAGCAGTCTGATCGGAGCGGACAGACGAGTGGTTCTATGTTCAATGCCCTGATAAGGTTCAGGTATCACTCACGTGCATCACTGTCTCCTTGCAAATCTGATCAGCTCGAGTGGAGAAATGAGCTCCGGAGGTGGGCACGGGTACCAGATCTGTGACTAACCCATGCCGGGCCAACACTCCTCCAGACCGATCCATGTCGGACCACCAGTTCCGCAGACCAATCCATGTTGAACAACGATCCAGAGAACGATCAGTGTTGAGATGCCGACTCAATACCCCAGACGACCTCTCTCCTCAGTCCAGCTTCTCTTCGGCGGGCCCAAAACAATAGAGAAGAGGGCTTGTCAAGACAGTCCGTCCACCCGCGCCGACTGTGGACAGTCCGTCCGCCCGCGCCGACTGTGGACAGCCCGTCCGCCCGCGCCGACTGTGGACAGCCTGTCCGCCCGCGCCGACTGTGGACAGTCTGTCCGGCCGCGGACAGTCGACGCTGATGCAGCGGACGAACAGTGCGCAGGGACAATCTGACCACCTCGCAGCTGTCAGTCGAGATAACTCCATCGATGAAGAACAGGTGAGTATTGCGCAGAGGCACGACCTTGGACACTGACACGACACGTCTACGTAATACTCGTCACACGGTTACCGGAGTATAGGGTTGAGCTTTTGCAAGTGCAAGATGCTAATGATATCAATATATGTATATATATATATATATATATATATATATATATATATATATATATATATATATATATATAGTATGTATGTATATATGTATATATATATATACAGATTAAAATTAGGCGTGGGCCAATAATATTCATCTTAAGTCTGCACACAGTTTCGGTGCCACATCGTACTTTCGTCAGTCCACTCGCGTTGCGCCATGTGCTCGCCTCACTCGATAATAAAGCAAATCATGCCAAGCTGAAAACTCGGGTGTCAATCGAAGCTGCCTAGGACATCTCCGAGTAGGCACAACTAAGCAACAGCGCATTTAATGATATAATAGGCGAATCCATGAGAAACTATCACATGCCAACACGCGTGGTAGAATAAATATAATTGAGGATACAGTGTTCAAGTGACAATTTTTGCATAACAGGAGCAAGATTACCAAAGCGGTCGCAACAAATCATCCCGTCATGGTAGATCATCATACACATTCACGATATCGCCTTCTAAGTCATTCTTTTCTCTGATTAAGTCCTCCTAGTTTCCACTCCGTCCCCAATATGCTGATGCATCTGTTTTCCCATTGCCATCGATAGAACTCACATCCCTTCCAAGCATTTTCTAGACCAACTATGCGGAAGTCTTCGATCTCGTGGCCCGGTCCGCTAAAGTGTTTACTCACGGGAAGCTGTCCTTTTCGCACCGAGTAGACGACAAGTGTTGCTGGACCTTGGCATATAATTTTTCCTCTGATTTCCCCGCATAATACAAATCATGCCACTTGTTCGCCGAACACACCATACACGACATTGGAAGATTTGCATACGCACATACAGTAAGTCTTTTTGCTTTCCTTGCACACGTTTCAACTTCCTCACACATCACGCGCCACACGCAACAATTCTTTCCACAATTTTGTGCCTGGTTTTAAGTCCCGAATATTACCCTTATTGTCTTGCCATGCACCAATTCATCCGCTATGTTTGTTCCCCTTTTGTAGGCTAGCATAGGGTCGGCTTGGAAAAGTTTTGTAGGTTTTCTGATCGATGCAAGGTGTGGTTGTTGTGCCTCAATATCCGTCAGACGTCGGGGAGGTATCTGACATAGGGGAGACCAGGTCTAGTTGACATACGGGATGGTTGATGCGTTCACTCCTAAAGCATGAAGCTGGTTTCCATGGCTACCACACATGTCGCTACTGGCACCCTCTTCTCGCGGCAAAAACAAGCGCAAGTTCTTTCGACTCGCGGGTGCGGAATTGTAAGGTTGTGGCATACCTATTTCTGGAGCGAAAGTAAAATTTAAATGTCTGCTTTGCAATGCATTTCTAATTTATCGCCCACTTGCTAACTTTTCGGTGCATGTTATCATTACCATGTTCTCTTAGCTTGGCAACGGTGGGATGCTTTTACCGTTTGCCGCTCCACCGTGCTCGCAAGGTTTCATAACGTGCCTGCATCAGAAAACCTGCGGGGTAAAGTGATATAGCCTGCATCAACTTAATCAGCCTGTATCAACGTTTTGTGGGTAGTAATGAAATACAATAACCACATAATTGTCTATTTGTATTAAGATGTGTGCTAAAACTGTTTCAAGGTGATCGTATTCAATGTTTCTACGGGCATCCCTCACCAGACGCAAATCACGGAACGAAAGAAAATGTGCAACTACGGAATGAACGTTCGCGCATTCCATAAATGACAAACCATGAGCTATGCTCAGCCAGGACTCAAATCAGTATTATTACTGCAAGCGTGAAATATGATCCTTTCAGATGTCGCAGACTAATACCACCTATAGATAATCTATTTTATTAAACCTACATTACCTCAACTTACCCCATAGTCAGCAACAACTTACCCCTATAGCGGGGTAAGTTGATGAACCGGTAGTTGCACGATGTTTTGCTCTCTAGTGGAAAACCCATAGGAGGCGACGAAAAATTAAGTATTGGGAATGATACATAGTAGGTTTAGGTTTTGCGTAGGTGGAGCTATCCCCTTGCTACCCCTCCAAAGTGATGAGTTACTTTGAGTTTCGCCAAAATTGCATGAACTAGATCCGGTCCCCTGATGTAATGACCAATGTTGGGACCCCCTTAGCCGTATATTTACGTTGGACCCGTTTGATTAGCAATGAGCCTGTCAATTTCTTTGGCCTTGAGTATCTGCATATCGACTACCTTGAGCGGATACCCCCTTTGCAATAGGCTGTCTCTAACGATGTTTTCGTTTTGGGTGTACGAATTTTGCGTGCTGCATATTCGTTTGGCATGGGTTACCAGTCCGAATGGGATGGTGTCATTCACTGATTTCGGGCGGTCCAAATCATTCCGTAGGCATGTTTTTTATCGTTGGGTTTCGAGAACGCTTTTGTTACAAATCTACCGTTGTGCAGGCCAATGCGGATATTCAGAAAAGCAATACTCCCACCCGAGTACCTCCAATCGACTTTAATGTTCGGGCGGGTGGTGTTAGCCGGGCGATGAACCGCTTAACCGATCTACGTCTCTGGCAGAGATACCAAATATGTCGCTGATGAACCCATACAATTCAATGGTTTAACCGATGTTGTGGCTAGTAAAGCTGTTCTCCAGCTGCCCATATACGTGCAGGCGTAACTCTTTCCTAGACGCGATCCTATTGCGGTGCCGTCGGTCTGAAATTAATGGGTTGCTTTGTCTAGCCTGAAATTTTGCTTTCAAGAGCCAGTTGTATCATGTTAATGAGGTCTTCTGTTGGAATATCGTGGTATTTTATTTTTCCTGTTTAGGGCAGCCCATTCGATGCGGAAGAGGATAGCTTCCTATGAGAAAACTCTTTAACCCGCGCCGTCTCGGAGGGGGTGATCACTCTCCGCTCGCCCTATGGCTTTCCGGTGGTAGTGAAACGTGCGGCAGCGACGCAATATTTTGCATAACTATTTCCACATCAATTTTACATGTTATGTTAACATTTTGAGGTCAGATTGTCCACGGTCACCGAGGTAGTCAAGGTCAAGCGAGGTCACCTCCAAAAATGTTCAACCAGGCGTCACGCTGTAATCGGCCATGATATTCGAATGATAATTTCAGCATTTGCTTCTATTGAGAGACGTAACAAAACGCACGAGATAAAATGTTGAATTGATGCCTTTGTATGACTTATTTGGTTTGCATATTTGCCTGTTTGGGCAAAAATCGAAGATTTTGGCTAAAGTAAGCACCTTTTGTGAGACTAAGCTTACTTAATTAAGGCAATGTTTCTCGGTGCGTTCTACCAATTAGAAGAAAAATAAAAAACTCGAAATTTGGCAAATCTCAAGACAATTTTTTCCAGGTGGGCAAACATTATGGGGCCATGATTCATTTAGTCTTCCTTTTCTGATTTCAAATATTATTTGTCTTATAATCATCCACAAAATGAACTCCCTAGAGCCAAAAACATGACGTGAATCGCGATCTCATAACCATCCTAGTGAAGTCACTTTTTGAGGGGAGAAGATTTTGAGGGTGGTTTCCGGTCCTACTCGCCGAGCGATTTCCGATGACACCTCTTTCGTTTTCGTACGACGCTTACTTTGAATATTATACGTGGCACATAGCTACACACACACACACACACATATATATATATATGTATATATATATACATCAGTATATGCATGCATCAAGGGTGGTGCATTTTGATATACTTTCGGGTGGCCTGGGCCCACCATCTTTGCCTTGGTCCCACCAACTTCTTGATCTCTTAACATGGTACACTATGGCATGGATCCCGGGAGCCCAATTGACAAGAATAATTTTCTTCATGCATTTGGCCCCACCAATAATTTTACAACTTATCCATCCACACGTGTACGTATAGTTGAAAGCGACCGCGGATTCAGCAATAGTCTTTTTTAACTTGTACTTCAGTCTTGTTGTTTGGCTGAAGTCAGATATTAGGCCCACCATAGTACCCACAAACAAGCCATACTAACATGTCAAGCTCGTTACCCATCTTCAGAATTAATAGACATACGTACGTTTCATTACGCTTGAAAGTTAGTACGCAAAGACACCAAGTCATGGTAAAATGCGTGGTAAATTAACAAGTTGTTATCAATTATCGTTTCAAATTATCGGCGTGCTAACTTGTGCACACGTGAATTGACGTGTGCACACGTGAATTGGCACGCCGCATTGGCGCCTGGGTTCTTCACATGTGAATTGGCACGCCGCATTGGCGCCTGGGTTCTTCACATGTGAATTGGCACGCCGCATTGGCGCCTGGGTTCTTCACACGTGAATTGGCACGCCGCATTGGCGCCTGGGTTCTTCTGATCGGACGATATATTGCTGTTCATGAGCAAGCTGAAATTTTCCTGCGGGTCGAAAATGACGAGACGTAGCTCACCGTAGTGTTCTCTGCGACATACTGACGAATAACACGTCACCAGACCTTTTCTTCGGTTCAATAGACGGCCTCCTACCCTTGGGAAGTAATTACACTGGATCAAGCAAAAAAAAAAACCTTTGACTTTTGCAACAGCAAACCAGAAAGCAATCTGTATGGCACATTTTTTTTCTCGATCGGGCCTTCTATGCCTCCAGTTTGCATCGATAATGACATTAGCTAGCTGCATCCAGACAATGCTCTTGGTCGGAGTCGTATCAGCAGTCTTGCATGAAGTTTCCACCATGCATCTTCCGCATTCATATGTAAATCCATGCAGGGATTACCTACAAGGTAGCATTGCGCTAATTACACTGAATTTGTGAACAAATTTTGCAACTCTATCTTCTTGAAGGTTGTGTTATAGTCTCCGTCAACAAGGATGTGGTCCACGCATCTATTGGTCGGAGATTGCCGTCTTCTAGTACATCACTCTCGGTAGAATTAACACATTGACAATGAGTGCAGGAAGAGTAGAAACCACGGCCACTTCTGGGGGGAAAGACGAGAGGCAGAGAGGCAGAGAGGCAGAGAGAGAGCGAGAGCGAGAGCGAGAGCGAGAGCGAGAGCGAGAGCGAGAGAGAGAGAGAGATAGAGAGAGAGAGAAAAAAAATATATATAAAAAAAAAATAATATATATATATATATATATATATATATATATATATATATATATATATATATATATATATATATATATATATATATATATATATATAATATATAAGAGAGAGAGAGAAAAAAAAAAGAGAGAGAGAGAGAGAGAGAGAGAGAGAGAGAGAGAGAGAGAGAGAGAGAGAGAGAGAGAGAGAGAGAGAGAGAGAGAGAGAGAGAGAGAGAGAGAGAGAGAGAGAGAGAGAGAGAGAGAGAGAGAGAGAGAGAGAGAGAGAGAGAGAGAGAGAGAGAGCAAGAGCTTTCTGCCTTTCGATCTGATGATAATGCCAGCACTTGAGGTACCGAGCCCATGAAAATCCAACCGTTGCGGGCTGTAGTTCGTAGGTGAACTCAGATCTGTTTGACCTCAGATCATTTCGCCTTGCTCACGACAGACTTTTCCGAAGCCAATGTCTAGCAGTTGGCGAATTGACACTGACCATCTACGCATGGTCTGACGTCCCCGGCCCGCTACACCCGGTCTGACGTTGCCAACCACATGGCCGCGGCCAGGCCGCCAGCTGCGCCGAACTCGGCCACTGCAGATGGGCGGCCCCGTGCCGGAGATGACTCGAAGCACCGGCCAGCGGCGGCACCGCTCACGCGTCTGCTGTGCGGGCCACAACACTGTCAGCCGCCGCCGGGGACAGTGCCGCCGTCTGCTACGCCGGCCAAAACACTGTCAGCCGCCACCGGCACCAACACCGTCAGCCGCCGCCGGCACCGTCGCCGGGGGCAGGTGCCGCCGTCTTTGGGCCCACCACTGGGTCATGCGCTGCGACAGCCATGCACAATAGATCGCTGCGATGCGCCGCACGGACAGTGTCGGCTTGTTTTGAATGCCGTCCGCGTCCGCGCCGACGCGGCGGAATGGTGCTGGCGCGCCATGTTTGCGCATCGCCCGCCAGACGGTAGTCGTGTCGGGATCGTGTATTGGTGACCCACATCGCCCCGGACGACATCTTACAGTCACAGGCCGCTGTCGGCGGCGCTCGCGTCGGCCACGCCTGGAGCCGAGGTGTCAACGACGCGACGCCACCGGAACCAGTCTGGCTGTGGACACGCCGCAGGAGAACCGGCACATATTGCGGCAGCTCGACCACAACACCGACAGCCGTCAAGGTCGCCACGGAAGCCGACTCCTCGCACGAGGAAGTCGGCTCCCTGAGCGGTGAAGCCAACTTCTCGCACGGGGATGCCGACTACTCGCACGGGACATACCGTAAAACGTGACCGCAGCCCACTCCGAGCGACACACCGCAGCCCACTCCGAGCGACACACCGCAGCCCACTCCGAGCGACACACCGCAGCCCGCGCCCAGCGACACACCGCAGCCCGCGCCCAGCGACACACCGCAGCCCGCGCCGAGCGACACACCGCAGCCCGCGCCGAGCGACACACCGCAGCCCGCGCCCAGCGACACACCGCAGCCCGCGCCAAGCGACACACCGCAGCCCGCGCCCAGCGACACACCGCAGCCCGCGCCGAGCGACACACCGCAGCCCGCGCCGAGCGACACACCGCAGCCCGCGCCCAGCGACACACCGCAGCCCGCGCCGAGCGACACACCGCAGCCCGCGCCCAGCGACACACCGCAGCCTGCGCCGTTTGACAGCAATAGTGTCAGCAAAGCACCGATAACCCGATCGCAACACGCTGACTTACTGCCGCGATGTCCGACAGGGCGGCTAGTTCCGGCGGCGGCCGCAACAGTTGGCGGCGCTGCTGTCGCCGGCCGGCGACTGTGACATCTCCGGCGCGGCGGCGGCCGACTAATGGACGGCGGCGGCGGCGGCGGCGCAGGCCATTGCCGCCCGTTTCTTCACCGTGGCGCCGTGTCAGCCACCTCGGGGCCGGATGGTGTCGCCTCTTTAGCATGCGTCGTGTCGCCGGCCGGCCGGCCGGCAGGCGACACGCATCACGCGTCCGCCGGCCCCACTCGGAACACATCTACACATCTCGGCGCGCCGCCGCCGTCCTGCCATCTCGAGACGACCCCACCCGCCGCAACACCACCGAGGCACAAACCCGAACGGCACTGGAATAAGTACACTTCCCACGGACGTAGTTAGCTAATAATTAGAGTAAAACATGGACCAACACTGCGGGCCCGAGCCGTGGCGTTATAATGATCACGCGCAGATCAGACATAACGACAAGGCAGCTCAGGTTTGACGGCGACCACGACAGCCAACTCTAAAAAATCCGTCTTTTGCCAAAAATAATGCCACATTCGGCTCTGGATTTCGTCACCATCACGTGACAATGTTTGGACTGATGAGCACACCAACTGCACCGATGGGTATTTTGCACCAATAAATTGCACCAGTTAAAACTAAACAATATAATCTTACGCGTAAACATCCATTCACCAAACGCAATGACTAGGCTATCTAACTTCATCAACAGCGCATTACAAAAGGCGGTTCACTCATTGCCCGCGTCGGTCTGCCGTGTGAGGCGTTTCGGCATGTTCACCCACTGCAGGCATGCGCACCACTAATTCGCGCCAACAGCCACCACTACCCTGCACCAGCTACGCGCGCGCACCCAGCCGAAACAGCTCAATAAATAACGCGCCACTGATATATACGCGCAAGCCCCAGCACCATCAAACCGCGCGGCCGGGCCAGAGTGCACGCAGCTCTTTGTGCGCCGGCAGCGTACACGCACGACACGCGCACGCACTTGTGTCGAGACGCGCGCCGTACAGCCGCAGGGGGCCGGTTGCCCGGCCGCAGCGCCGCAGCACCGTATCACGCAGGGTGAGCGCCAAGCTATCGTGCCAAATAAATAATACTTTGTTCAACCTCTGACTCGCCGAGCTCTTCATACGGTTCCCTATTCAGGATGACACACGACAGCTTCAAGGACCGCCATCAGCCAAGATAAATAAAAGTGCGAGCGCGACTGCATTACCCTGGGGCAGGTCTCGAGGTTAAATGCCGGAACGACAGCGCCGTCGAGACTTCCTCACTTTCAGGACCAGTGGTGGACACACCGGTCACCTACGGCACAACCTCTGCAGTGCATTGGTGGGAACCTCAGCACCCGGGCACCGCACCTGCAGTCGACTGGTGGGAACCACAGCACCCCGGCACCGCACCTGCAGTCGACTGGTGGGGAACCCTCGGCAGTGGCTCCCGAGTTCGTGGTGAGTACTGTCCTCACCCGAACTGGGCACACCGCCCGACGACAAGTGGCCCCGGATTGGCGCAATCTGCGACTGGTCCAGACAGCCGTCCCGGATGAAGAGATATTCCGACAGATAACGGCAGATCGGGTGGCGATACCCACCCCACCCTACCGCACCCGCACCCGTCCCCGTCCCCGGACAGCGGATCCGTCACCCCACACGACAGCACCAAAGAGCGCGCGTCTCGCGCAGCAGCTGCCACGCCCACAGGCGACTCGACCCCGCCGTGCTGCCGTCTCACCAGCCGGCGGGCGGCTTCCGAGCCTCAACTCGCCAGCCGGCCGGCGGCTCCTCGGCAGCGACGGCGAGAGACGGGACGGGTCGGGGTCGGGGTCGGGGTCAGGGTCAGGGTCAGGGTCAGGGTCAGGGTCAGGGTCGGGGTCGGGGCCGGGGCAGGGGCCGGGGCCGGTGGTCAGTGGCTCCCGAGCCTCATCTCACCACCTCGCAGGCGGCTCCTCGGCAGCGTCGGCGAGCGACGGGTCGGGGTCGGGGTCGGGGTCAGGGTCCGGGCCGCTGGTCAGCGGCTCCCGAGCCTCATCGATGGGCACGACGTCGGCACCGAGCGACAGCCGAGCCACGTCGACCGGGGCTCGGGATCTGTGGTCAGGATCGGAGCCGGCAGCCGGCGGCTCTCGGGCCACGTCGACCGGCGCCGAGTCAGCATCAGCCACCAGCGGCTCGCGGGCTTCGTCGACGGGAACGGAGCGGCGACGAGGCGGCGCGGCGGAGGCTAGTGCCGACCGGAGCTGCCGGTGGCTGTACCGCACGTCGAACGCCTCGCTGATGCCGTACACCCCGCGGCCGTTCCGACCGAAGTACACCAGCACGTAGCTGCCTGCAACACAATCGCACGGTCTCACGGTCACGTCAGGCAGAGCATCTCTGGCATCTCTGGCATCAAGAGCATTTCTTGCCATTACTTTCCTAGCGGCAATATAGCAGAGGTAATCACACTGTAATGTAATGTGTCGCTCTGGTTGCACCTCAGCCCAAACATACTCACTTGGTCAGCTGAGTTTATGGGAGCATCAACTGCATCGGGTATACGGTTCACAGACCCATGCACGAGCGGTCATATGGAGTGTGATGTATTCGTTTGCTACCGCACGCTAAAACGGTAGGAGACAAAATGCTGACTGAAAACCGAACAAGCCGTTCGCTGTTCGTGTCACGCCACAGGAACTGAACCGATGCCGACAACCCGGCACTCCACATTGAGGAGATGAAGAAGGGAACTTGCGGGGATTTAGCACGTAAGCTGCACGTGATTCGCTGGTCTCCTGTAACGGTCTGTCCTTGTGCTGTTTTGTGGCTTTGAGCGTCTGTAATTGAGGCTGGCATTACACTTCCACGATTCCGCGAGACTGACGAGATGCCCATCATCCTTTACCGGTCCAACAATGCCGCCTCAGGTCAGGTCAGGTCAGGTCAGATAACAGACCACACTGTGATCTGGCCAGGGGGTCGCGTAAGTAGTGATCGCGAATCCCGCCGATTGCATCATGACCAAGGTTTTAGCATATGGTACGCTTTCCAAATCTTGGCCGTTCGGGTTTGGACTGGCGCAACGCCTTGCATCAAACCAGCGCATACCTTGCAATACTTTGCATGAAAGCAGCGCATGGTTCGCAAGGCACGTTTACTGTGTAGCAACGCGCACGTACTTTCGCGGATCTTTATATGCTCGTGAGATGCTAGATGCGCTAGATCATGGGAATCGCTAACATGTATTCATATTTTGCGGACAACACAAGTATTTGCGGACCTCTGTCCAGACCTAACCAAGCTCCTCACCACACCGCGTCAGTGTCGCACCAGGTCAGGTCACGTCAGGTGACGACAGATCAGGTTAGGTCGGGTGACGACAGATGAGGCCAGGCCAGGTAACGACAGATCAGGCCAGATCAGGTGACGACAGATCAGGCCAGGTCAGGTGACGACAAATCAGGCCAGGTCAGGTCACGCCAGGTCAGGTGATGACAGATCAGGCCAGGTCAGGTGACGACATGTCAGTTGACGACAGATCAGGCCAGGTCCGGCGACGACATGTCAGGTGACAACAGACCAGGTCAGGTCAGGTGACGACAGGTCGGGTGCAGCGATGTCGGCGAGGTGAGGTCTTTACGGCAGGAGTATATAGAACTCATTTCCGTGGGCAGAGCGAAGAGTGACAGCGTCGGTTGAGGGATGATACCCACTCGTTCGACATCTCGGTCAGCCATGATCGGTGTCCGATGCACAGGACAGTGTCCGGAACCCAGGGCCATGTCCGGGGGACATAGGACGGTGTCCGGAGCACTGGACAGTTTTCAGGACAAGGGACGGTGTGCCCGTGACATGTGGAGGTATCCGGGGTCACAGGGCGAGGTCGGACACATCGAGAGGTGTCCGGGACTCAGGCCAACGTCCAGGCACGCAGGGCGAGGTCCGACACATCGGGAGGTGTTCGGGACTCAGGCCTACGTCCAGGCACGCATGGCGAGGTCCGACACATCGGGAGGTGTCCGGAACTCAGGCCTACGTCCAGGCACGCAGGGCGAGGTCGGACAGATCGAGAGGTGTCCGGGACTCAGGCCAACGTCCAGGCACGCAGGGCGAGGTCCGACACATCGGGAGGTGTCCGGGACTCAGGCCTACGTCCAGGCACGCAGGGCGAGGTCCGACACATCGGGAGGTGTCCGGGACTCAGGTCTACGTCCAGGCACGCAGGGCGAGGTCCGACACTCGGGAGGTGTCCGGGACCCAGGCCTACGTCCAGGCACACAGGGCGAGGTCCGACACATCGGGAGGTGTCCGGGACTCAGGTCTACGTCCAGGCACGTAGGGCGAGGTCCGACACATCGAGAGGTGTCCGGGACTCAGGTCTACGTCCAGGCACGCAGGGCGAGGTCCGACACATCGGGAGGTGTCCGGGACTCAGGCCAACGTCCAGGCACGCAGGGCGAGGTCCGACACATCGAGAGGTGTCCGGGACTCAGGCCAACGTCCAGGCATGCAGGGCAAGGTCCGACACATCGGGAGGTGTCCGGGACTCAAGCCTACGTCCAGGCACGCATGGCGAGGTCCGACACATCGGGAGGTGTCCGGGACTCAGGCCAACGTCCAGGCACGCAGGGCGAGGTCCGACACATCGGGAGGTGTCCGGGACTCAGGCCTACGTCCAGGCACGCAGGGCGAGGTCCGACACATCGGGAGGTGTCCGGGACTCAGGCCTACGTCCAGGCACGCAGGGCGAGGTCCGACACATCGAGAGGTGTCCGGGACTCAGGCCAACGTCCAGGCACGCAGGGCGAGGTCCGACCCAGTTCGGCCGGGCCGCCCCAGCTGCCCGATGGTCGGCCGCACCAACCACAGACCAGCAGACCAAGGTCGACAGTGGCATTGGCCAGGCACACTACCGCCCATGTCCAGCGTGCACCGACTGCCGCGGGACGGGCCGACACCGGGCGACGTCGACCACTTCTCTGCCGTCCCGCTGACTGCACACTGCTCCACGCTCCTGCTTCGCATCAGATTGACTACACGCGGCAGCAGCCGTGGCGGCTGTATGCAAAATTGCACACATCGGTGACATGAAGCCAGCGCCCATGCCAACGACGTCAAGACACGTAGAAAGTATAGCACACCACATCCAGCCCGCCGCACCCAAGCCGCCCCAGCTGCAGTGGGTAGCTCTCGTGGCGTCAGCAAAGCCAGACGAGCAGTGACAACGAGGCCAGACAATGAAGGCAATAGCGCTGTCATTTTGATCGCAGCGCCAGCGGAAGTACGGAACTATTCCAAAGTTATTCGGCGAAGTGATTCCAAAAAACATCAAAAATGGTCCCGACAAGCTCGGCCAGCCGCCAAATGATACATTGTCTCGTGCATCGCCGGTATGTAATGTATGTCGCCGGTATAAAATGTATGTTGCCGGTGTATAATGCGTGTCGCCGGAATACAATATATGTTGCTGGTGTATAATGTATGTCGCCGTTATACAATACATGTCGCCAGTGTGTAAGATGTGTCGATGCTATGTAATGCATGCTGCCGGTCTGCAATGTGTGTCTCGGGTATACCATATATGTCGCCGGTGTGTAATGTATGTCGCCGGTGTGCAATGTATACCGCCGGTGTGTAATGTATGCCGCCGGTGTACAATGTATACCGCCGGTATGTAATGTATGTCGCCGGTGTGTAATGTATGCCGCCGGTGTGTAATGCATACCGCCGGTGTGTAATGTATATCACCGGTGTATAATGTATGTCACCGGTGTGTAATGTATGCTGCCGGTGTGTAATTTATGTCGCCTGTGTGTAATGTATGTCACCGGTGTGTAATGTATGTCACCGGTGTGTAATGTGTGTCGCCGGTATGTAATGCATGTCACCGGTGTGTAATGTATGCCACCGGTGTGTGATGTGTGTCGCCGGTATGTAATGCGTGTCGCCGGTGTGTAATGTATGTCACCGGTATGTAATGTATGTCACCGGTGTGTAATGCATGCCACCGGTGTGTAATGTGTGCCGCCGGTGTGTAATGTATGTCACCGGTGTGTAATGTATGTCACCGGTGTGTAATGTATGTCACCGGTGTGTAATGCATGTCGCCGGTGTGTAATGCATGTCACCGGTGTGTAATGTATGGCACCGGTGTGCAATATGTGGCACCGGTGTGTAATGTGTGGCACCGGTGTGTAATGTGTGTCCCCCGTGTGTAATGTATGGCACCGGTGTGTAATGTGTGGCACCGGTGTGTAATGTGTGTCACCGGTGTGTAATGTGTGTCGCCGGCGTGTAATATATGTAACCGGTGTGTAATGTGTCACCGGTGTGTAATATGTGTCGCCGGCGTTTAATGTATGTCATCGGTGTGTGATGTATGTCACCGGTGTGTAATATGTGTCGCCGGCGTGTAATGTATGTAACCGGTGTGTACTGTATGTCACCGGTGTGTAATGTGTGTCGCCGGTGTGTATTGTATGTCACCGGTGTGTAATGTATGTCACCGGTGTGTAATGTATGTCACCGGTGTGTAATTTGTGTCGCCGGCGTGTAATGTATGTCACCGGTGTGTAATGTATGTCACCGGTGTGTAATGTATGTAACCGGTGTGTAATGCATGTCGCCGGTGTGTAATGTATGTCACCGGTGTGTAATGTATTTCACCGATGTGCAATGTGTGTCACCGGTGTGCAATGTATGTCACCGGTGTGTAATATGTGTCGCCGGCGTGTAATGTATGTCACCGGTGTGTAATGTATGTCATCGGTGTGTAAGGTATGTCACCGGTGTGTAATGTATGTCACCGGTGTGTAATGTGTGTCGCCGGTATATAATGTATATCGCTGGTGTGCAAAGCATACCGCCGGTGTGTAATGTATGTCACCGGTGTGTAATGTGTGTCACCGGTGTGAAATGTGTGTCGCCGGTATATAATGTATATCGCTGGTGTGCAAAACACACCGCCGGTGTGTAATGTATGTCGACGGTGTGTAATGTATGTCACCGGTGTGTAATTGTATGTCACCGGTGTGTAATGTATGTCACCGGTGTGTAATGTGTGTCGCCGGCGTGTATTGTATGTAACCGGTGTGTAATGTATGTAACCGGTGTGTAATGTATGTCACCGGTGTGTAATGTATGTCACCGGTATGTAATGTGTGTCGCCGGCGTGTATTGTATGTAACCGGTGTGTAATGTATGTCACCGGTGTGCAATGTATGTCGCCGGCGTGTATTGTATGTAACCGGTGTGTAATGTATGTCACCGGTGTGTAATGTATGTCACCGGTGTGTAATATGTGTCGCCGGCGCGTAATGTATGTCACCGGTGTGTAATGCATGTAACCGGTGTGTAAT
>JAOTOM010001884.1:0-83111 GCA_034440615.1 Ashinkailepas kermadecensis | reverse complement strand
AGAGTGGTATATGCAAAAGTCTAGTTCCGTTTTTATTTAGAATTCCTCGCAGACATGTAGCCTAAAACGGCAATTTGCCATCTTCTCCGCAGATGACCTCCTAGGCTCGAGGACAACAAGTTCAGATGGTATAATTGTTGGCATCTAATGCATGCATCGACCAACACCTACGTTTTATATTCTTCTAATGCCCTCCTTGTTCACCGTAAAAATGTGCACTCTTGGAGTTGGTGAATTTTTTCCACTGGACATGACTGGTGACCTCATAGGCATCCTGGTAGATAATATCGATATGGATATTTCCGTAGCATATACGAGTATTTAAGTTAGTTTTTCAAGATCTCTGCGAAAATGTGTCCATGAAAATTAATTGCGTTTTATGCTGAATCAAAACTGCTAATTGCCGTACTCCTCTGAAGTAACCTTACTTGACCAGGCGCCAGAAGGCATTTGCATAGGCAATTTTAGGTAGACACTTCATGTATGCAAGTACAGCTGATATTTTATATCACCCTAATGTGTTGGTTTGTGCTAAAAAATATGAACGTCCGAAAACAGTGAAATACATTACTTCACAGGAAGTGTGACCTCAACTGACCTGCAGGTAAACAAACATTATTTTCACTCGATTAAGGATTTTAGGGCTATCGAATGTCGTCTGAATCGGCGCAATCGGTTCATTGATTGCGAAGATACAAGGGGTGGCAGAAGAGCCCGCACCCCGAGTGCCCCGAGACCCAGCACCCTTACACTGGGGTAAGTGTAAATACCCCAGTGAATGCCGGGTTAACCGGAATTTTCAATAAGCGATCATACTCCACAAAACATCTACGGGGAAGAATTCAAGCACTGAGCACATTTTGAGGGACATGTTGACCGTCCCCCCACCACACCCACCCGCCCCAGGAAATACATCGATGAACTCACCGACCACGTGCAGATAGACGTGGTGCGACACCGGAGGGGAGGTTCCCACTTGACAGAAGTAGGCGCCGGCGTCTGACCGGCGGACGGACGTGATGCGCAGGCCCCAGTCGTCGCTGTGCGGCTGGTGCAGCGGCTGAAATCTTCCGTCGCTGGCGAACACCATCTCACCGGTGGCAAGCACCTCGAACCGACGACCCCACGACACCTGCCCGGCACACAGGGCGCAGCAGTCAACCTGTCATCATCACTGCTGTCCGTGCGACCTCAATGGCGCGTGACCTAAGGTGACCTGAGGTGACATGAGGTGACCTGAGGTGACTTGAGGCCCCGAATCTTGTCACGTGTTACTTAACGCCTTCAGTGTGGATAGATCAGAGGTTAAAGCCGTTGGTGACCGGTAGTTGTACTTTGCACCGAATCGCGAAAAAAGCAAACGGGACAAGGATATCATGCATATCGCTAGGTAAGCGCTGTATTTGACACATTGTTCAGACACGCGTACCCTAAGATGCGACAGCGATCCCGAGCCAAGTTTCAGTCACATGCAGTAGGCGAGTTTAACATGCCTGCGACAAAACACAATCCCACACGACACGACCCGACACAGCACCGGGGACACGACACGACACGACACGACACGACACGACACGACACGACACGACACGACGCGACGACACGACACGACCGTCGCGCTATTCATCGCTTAATAACTCATCATTGGGAACAGCTAGCAACTGGATTCCTGTTAGCCTCATTGTACGTCACTCAGAAGTTGCTCTGTGTCCGCAGACGTCCAGTATTCAAGTCATGAATTATGCAACTCATTATCATAAATGAACGATTTTCGTAACTGCTATGTTCGTTTTAGCGGTACTGACGCTGCCGTAATCGACAACGCCAGAGGAGGCAGCTCGATCCATCCAACTGAGGGCCAGCAATATTGGGTAGAAATTCAAGCAATCTAAACAATTTCAGTTATCCGGATGAATGGCCGAAGAATGACCAACTGGAAATCAATAGAATGTTGAACTTGAATCGATAGTAGGTTTTTAGTTTGAAGTATCTTCGGCCAGGTGTGAATATGTCACGACTTCTCAGAAGAAGAGAACTGATGCGAAAAGTACTGAGGGATATACAGACATGACAGAAGGCTGGAACGAAGCAGGGTCAATATATCCTGTTGGTCGTGAACCACTGATCGCCCCACTACCTGCGCCCGTGAGGTTCGTATCATCTGGGATGAAACCTTTACGGTAACATATAGGCCACTCTGAAACAGAAACACAGGGAATTGGTGCAGAGGATTTCGCACCGGAGGAGCTCGCAGAGGTGTAACATTTCGAGCGGAATTGGTGAAGATGAATTGGTGCAGAGGATTTCGATTTGGGGGCCTCAAGAGCACTTGTATACTTCTTTTCACTTTTGTTTAGCAGAGGGCTGGTATATTGCAAGCTTTTCGGATGCCATGTCCGCGATTTTTCCCGAAAACGATTCCGTTTATATGGGAAATGTCGCGACTGCAGAGGAAGGGCTATTGTTTCATCTGTCTGTCATCTGATCTGTCTGCCATCTAATCTGTCTGTCATCTCATCTGTCTGCCATCTAATCTGTCTGCAATCTCATCTGCCTGCCATCTCATCTGCCTCCGCTGTTGAGACACAGCGTCTTTCACTACCTGGCGGGGGCCCAGGTTGCGGATGCGACAGCTGAGGATGATCGAGCCGTTGATGCGCGCCGTCACATTTGGCGAGTGTTTCCGGTCGAAGCCAGGACCGACAGCCGCCTGGACGTCATCTCCAGACAGGCCATGACCTGCCGAACAGATGTCAGTCGTCAGAACACCACCTGACCAATCGGTGTCAGTCGTCAACACACCATCTGCCGAACAGACGTCAGTTGTCAACACACCACCTGACGAACAGCTGTCGTTCGACAATGCACCACCTTACGAACAGCTGTCGTTCGACAATGCACCACCTAGCGAACAGTTGTCAACCATTAGTCCGTTGGCACTTCGCACGCCATGCAAGTACGTCCTCTCACCTCACTCATGCACCAGGAATGCGCATGGGTAGCCCAATTGGTTCGTGACATCTCAAGGCAGAATTGCGCGCGCCTCATTATCTAAGAGACGAGTATAAAAGCAACTGCGTCACTAAGAAACGGTGACGTGTTTTACGGAAGTGTGGTGGCCAACGGCTCGGTATTAGATGCATGGCTGCTCATGGCTAAAGTGCTCTAGGCCATCACTCACCGTGCTCGCTTGTTAGCAACGAGCTGAATGGCCTGGTAGCGCGCATACAATTCCGTGAAATGAGCGTGAAACAAAATATTGGGTACATCGAGCGGTTGATTGAATAGATGCCATCATTCATTCCTGGCCACCTTTGACGGCAACCTTTGTTGCGCCAAAATTGTCGCTCAGTAAAGGCAAGTCTAGCGAAGGTTAGTGGCCATTTGGCATTGGCCTCCCTGGGCGCGCACTCCTCGACTCATAACGGCGCAGACGCGACGCATGGATGGCGAGCAATCTCGACGACACAGCATGTAATTTCGGTTGCACTTCAATCGCACTCAGAAATGTTCCACCGTGCAACGCCCTCTTGGAAAGCTCTATGATATGTGCGAATAGCACTACGCGCAATACGGCGAACACGTGGCATCAATCACGTGTACAGTAGTAGTTGAACGGGCGTAGCACAGCACCGTTCTCACACCACACCATTCGCTTTGCCTGACAGGGCAGGCTATGGCTAGACGGACAATTCAAGTCGCTCCCTTCCACGGCGCGAGTTAAGTTATTCGATGGGTCGTGCATCTGTGTGATTAATAACGACGATCAAATAAAGATGGAACTGCAACCAATCGGTTCAATAGACAGTTCAAATGCAACAATCGCAGACATCTCTGCGGACAATGCTAATGATGTGATCAGATGTCTTTTTGGAGGGAACCTGCCATTTAGTTTGAAATCAATTAGTATACAATTGGGAACCGTTGATTGTTTCATTTCATGTAAATTTGGAAGACTAACACTAAATCACGAGGGAAAAGCTGCTCAATAAATCGCTCCACAGGAAGTGTACAACACCTGACTAATTATGCCAGGACAGCGTGACCTGGTCCCACTAGATCAGCCGTTCGTGACCGGGTCCCGCTAGATCAGCCGTCCGTGACCTAGTCCCACTAGATCATACGTTTGTGACCTGGCCCCACTAGATCAGCCGTTCGTAACCTGGTCCAGCTAGATCAGCTGTTCGCACCAAAAGTGGTCCAAATTGTCACCCATGTAGTGAAAGTATGTCTCGGCCGACGTAAGCAGTGGTGAAGCCATCGATGTTGATGACGAGCCGGCCATTGATAATTGGTCCATGCATGGAAGAAGGTTAACTCTCGTGCATACAGGCGGCGATTGCAATCGATCGCCTCCACCCGGTATTCCATTTAGCGACCACGGGCAAATTGCTGGCGTCAGGACGCCGCCGCTTGGCATAGCTGATGGAGCACCCTTTGTCCACCTTAATGAACAAAGCATCTGAATATGCCTTATCAGTTCACTGACAAAGCATCTGAATATGCCTTATCAAACAAAGCATCTGAATATTCCTTATCAAACAAAGCATCTGAATATGCCTTATCAGTTCACTGACATATGACGTCATGCGAAGGAACGTGTCGGACCACCTTCCGCCAAAATCGCGAATTCTCGGCGAAATATCGCATGTATTGCACCCAAGCTAATAAGCATGGATGTGGTACTGTGATGGACTACTCAACTAGCCTGCCTACACTGGTCACTGACGTTTCATAAGTCAACCTAGGTGAATGACCAACTGAACCTCGGATGACCTTTTTTGGGGGTTTGGGGTTATTCTTAACGTTACTGCGGCATACTATGGTTAACATTTGAAACACATACCTGCAACTGCTTTCATGCAACGATTGAAGGTGAATATTTATAACTTGGAGAGCACAACTGACTTCTAAAGCGACCTAACAGGTCACCCAGTGAAGCCAAGTATAGCAAATGGGCATCAATCGCCAGACGTGGTGCATAACACGCTGATATTCGTTGCTTGTCGCTTGCTCCCTCCACTTGGAAATGCTAAGGGGGTCATAGCACCCCCTCCCCATGCACTGGCGAAGGTGATTAAGTGCGGTGTACCAGCGAGGATTATGCTGCAGGTCAACGACGTAATACACCTTAACCAGACAACGTGCATGGGTAATGCATGTGTCTCCCCAGGGCCTTCATCGACAGCGTCTGAACCTGCACGTTAACACAGCGCCGACTGCGGTAGAAATATACCGCGAACAACCTGGGAGGGAGCTATTCTTGCTCTCTCTCCCTCTTTCTCTCTCTCTCTCTCTCTCTCTCTCTCTCTCTCTCTCTCTCTCTTCCTCCCTCTCCCCCTCTCTCTCCCCCCCCCCCCCCCCCCCCCCCCCCCCCCCCCTCTCTCTTTCTTTTCACCATCTTCGAATCGGTTGCTCCGTTGACATATTTCACCTTGCATTGGCATAATTTCTTGAGCTGCATGCGCTAAAAATATTTTCCGCAATCCTTTCTACATTTACATGTGCTTAACATGTGTGATGCTGTATTGCCGAAATGATTCCAGCAGTTCAGATCGGGCGCCACAGCAATCTCCAGCGAAGCGGTCGCTGCTGACCTATGTATTGGCGGGCCCTCCAGCTGTGGCCGTGGTGGTACTCAAAGAATGTGTGAGTGGATGGCTGTGAAGATGACGACGCGAAAAAATGGATCAGCGGGGCTTATGTGCCCAATAACACCTGCAGCGTACGAGGAGCTACCGCACACCTCGCCGCACGTGAGGCTCGCCTTAAAGAAGACCAAATAGAATCGTATGGAACAGCGCCGCCCAACCTTCTCTACACACACACACACACACACACACACACACACACACACACACACACACAAACACGCGCGCGCGCGAGTATTGTTGTGCACAGTATGTTCCGTTCAAGGATTGAGGTATTGTACACTCGTCGGAGAGAAAATGTCCCAGTGACATGTGATGCGTAATGTGAGGCGAGCTAGTTATATGTGGAGGCATCTCTGTCGTCGGTGGGGGTGCTGGGTGTGTAGGGAAGGGGCGTGGTGGGTGTTGGCGTGCGTCTTATCTATGTCACCCTTCCTCTTTCCCATCCGCGTTGTGTCTTGTTGCTTACCCCACCTTACCCTGGACAATCGACTGGCAAAGAAATGTGAGGTGTCCCCCCCCCCCCAACACCAAACAATAATGCAAAGGACAGGCGCTGGATCACACCCATTGCATGTGTTGACATGCCACGACCAGGCGAATCCCATATATCTGCGTATCATCCCAGTGCATTGCTTAGGTTTCGGCTTCTGGCAGCCACAAAGACCAGTGCCAGAAGTTAGACTGTGAGTGTCCCTCGGGCGCTACTGATAACCGGATGATATTCGCTAAAGTCGCTCAGACGAACTCCCGAGAGGAGGTGGGCCGTACAATTCCGTCGGTTCAGTGCCACCCGCTGTGTTGAAGATGCACCCAACCGTAAAAAGAGCAGTCTTGTAGACGTCGAGCAGTTTTCTAGGGCAATAAATCTTGCCTGTAAATCAATGTGAACCAGCCCAGCAGTAGCAATGGCCATGTATGCTCTCATTCGTTCCTGGAACCCTCGACGACGTAATTTCTGAACCCTTCGATGACACCACTCCTGGAGCCCTCGACGTCGTTACTAGCTTTGTTATTTATCTGACAGGGCAATGTCTGGGGGGATGTTCTGAGGGGAAATATGTTTATGAATATCTGGTGGCAGGGTTTGTCCAGCAAGAAAAATGAGCGGGGAGTGGTGTGGCCTACCTTCACTGCCATACCATGACTTTGTTCTCATCTCTGGAATTTAGCGCAATTAGGTCACACTGGTAAGGAAGCGCTCGCCTGCCTACCTATTAACACGCGCCCTGGAGGGCCTCTGAGAATTACGCGCACTGGAGGGGGGGGGGCGGAATCCGCCCCTCCTAAGATCTCGGCTCCTAGTAAAGCTGGAGGAACTAAATTCGCAGGGTGGATGGGCACGGTAGTGAACTCTATTGTGTGCAATTTTCGTGATCTTAGGTCAATATCTTCAAGGTTAAATGAGGTCAGATTGGCAAAATTTTCCGGTTTTGCGTGGCTTGGCTTGTCATCGTTATGGATCGCTGTGATTGTGTTTAAATGCTAAAAAATGGGTATCAATGATGTTTTGGACATTACTAATAATGCAATGCAGATGCTAGACCCAACATTTGACCTCAGGTCACCTATATAGCACCACTTTATCAGGTCAGTTACCTGTTCCAGTTACCGAAACCGGCCGCCCGCCCGACTGCTCCGTCGGGCAGCTCGGAGCAATCGGCTTCGTGAAGAAGGGAGTGAAGTACATGAATAAAGTATGGAAACGCAATGACAAACAGTACAAATGACAACCAGTAGTGCATTTATGGCAACATTCCAGTTGATCAAGTTTGGTTCCATTAACCTGTCATGAACTTGACCTGACTTGACCTTGGTACCTAACATGACCTTGAAACTATACAGCATATCAATATGCATCAAACAAGTCGCTAGTGTTGCCTAGAACACTTCCCTTTTGTCAGTATACTGGAAGCGCATCAGCGCCGATTTTTGTGGTCTGGCGCTATAACATTTTTTGACTTTAGCGGCCCCTAACTTGACAAATTTTCGGCCGATTTCCATTTTTCTTCCTTTAAACGACTTGCCGTTCATTTCTAAGCAAGTACACCGAAAATCGCGTATATCTACCGGTAAAATGTGCAGTTATTTGCGAAAAACCGGAGGGGTGGACGGATTTCGCCCCCCCTCCAGTGCGCGTGTTAATGGGTAGGCGTGTGGTGAAAGAGGTGACCATGCAGGCAGTAATGCGGCCAATGGATTAGCACTGCCGTGACCCATCAGGCTGCCTAGATCTCGTGAAAATGGCTCGTTCGTACGCTTTCCTTTTGCTACAAATTTCGCACAACAAATCTGACTCATCCTCGTCCTCACCCGAAAACAATGTCTTAACTGTGCACCTTCCGTTCAAATATTCCTCCATGAATAATTTCCTGCGTTCAGGGGCGTCGCCATCGGGGGGGGGGGGTAGCAGCGGGGGCAGTATCCTCCTGCCGTGAGACTGCCCCCCCCTGAAATTTGAGGAGGCCCCTATCCGGAAATGCACAGGAAAGAAGGTGAGCAAGGAAGCCGACGGGACAGAAAATCATGCTGTCAAGGAGGCCCCAAGACTGGCAACGACGTCCCCAGGAAATCTAATCAGATCCCTATAAGAGTAGTAGGCCAGAGATTGGGAGGAGGCCCCAGGACGAAAAGGATGCTACCAAAATGGGTAAGAAGCTACCCAGGTTAGACAAGAAGGCTTTCCGATGGGTAGCAGGATATTCTTAATTTGGAAAACGAGGCCCCCAAGATGGAAGAGGAGGCCCCTACAATATAAAATAAGGACATATGATAGGAGAGATTTCTGTGGACGCAAGACGGGGACCCAAGATGGGTAAGAAGGTCTCCGCAGGAATGAGAGAAAGCCACTGAGACCAGCCAGATGAGGCCCATATTTTGGAAGAGGAGGACCCTAGGAGAGAAGATTTGGGACTAGGACGTAAAAGCACCCTGCTAAGGGGATAATGAGGCTCCAAACACAGGTGAGGCCTTCAAGACGTGAGAGGAGGCCCCTAATTTGAAAAAGGAGTCACCTAGGAGAGGATATGAGACCCCAGAAATCAAGGGAGTGCCAACAATTGGCACGGAGGCCCCCAGGATTGCAAAGGAGGCCCCAATACGGGAAGGGAGGCCCCAGAAAATGAGAGGAGGCCCTAAGCCGAAAGAGAAAGCCAGTTGATATGAGATGAGGCTTCGGAGACGCAAAAGCAGGCCCCAAAATGGGTAAGGTTCCACCAAGATAGAAAAGGATGATCCAGAGACGTGGCAGGAGGCACCTAATTCGGAAGAGGACGACACAAAATTTGAAATGAAACCTCATGATGAACGAGGAGGCTCCTAAACTAGGAGAGAAAGGCCATTGGATAAGAGATGGCTCCCAGGTGGGAAAGAAGGCTCCAAGACGGGTAAGAAGGTCTGCAGAAAATGACAAGGGCACTGAGATGGGAAATGTTGCCTGTAATTTGGAAGATGAGACACCTGAGAGAGAAGAGGAGTCCACCAGGAGAAAAGAGGCCAACCTTAAGATGGGCAAAGATCGAATCAAAACGCAGAGCAGAAGGCCCCCAAGACGTGATAGGAGGCCCATAATTTGACAAAGAAGGCCTCTAGAAGAGAAAAGGAGGCCCCTGCCGGACTCGGGAGGAGTCCTTCAAGACAGAGTAAGAGGTCTCCAGGACCAAATGAGGCCCCGAAGATCGGAGGGAGTTCCCAGGAAATGAGAGGAGGCCCTTAAGATGGGAGTAGAAGCAGGTTTGGAAGGAGGTGTGGTTTCCAAAATTGAAGATCCCTCAAGATGGGTAGGGCTTTGCCAGGACAAAGGAGGAGGCCCACGAGGCGTGGCAGGAGGCCCTAATTTGGGAAAGAATGCCCCAGAAAACTCGCTCCGAGGCCCGAAAATTTGCAACAGGAACCACATAAAAACGTGTTGGGGCCACAGCTATGGACAACACTGGCAAACCAGAACCGGTCCCCTAAATATCGCGCTCGGGACCCACAATTCCCATCGGTAGTCCTAAAAATTTGGTCTGGGCATAAAAAATTCAAGTCGGGGATCTAAAAAATTGGTGTCTAGGGCCCCACATCAGCACAGTGTGACCCCAAAAATCGCATCGGTATTCGAAAAAAAAATCCAGCCAGAGTCCTCCAAAATAAGGAAAAATTCCCCCAAAAAAAATGTCCCGCGTCAGGAAATTGGCTCTGGAGCACCGAACATGTCACCGGATGCCTTCACAAATCGCGTACAGCCACGACAAACATACCGGAGCTTGACAAATCAAAGTGGGATACAAAATGGCACCAGGGGCTCGAAAAATCAGGCCGGGATTCGGACTTATTTCAAAATCAGAAAATATTTACAAAAATCGCGTTGAGTCCAGAAAACTGGCATTGGGTCCCCGGAACCACGCGCTTGGGCCCGATAAGTCGCGTTGGGACCCAGAAAAATCGCACCGAAGCCCCAAAATCGTATTGGGCCCCCACAAATCTGCGTCAGAAGCCCCAAATAAACACAGCGGGACCCCTAAGAGCACAACGGGGGCTGAAAATGCATCTGGCCCTCCAAAGCGCACAGTCTCGCAAAAAGCGACAGGGCCTTAACCCTTTTCGGTCTTTCCGGTCAGATCATCACACCCCGTCTCGGGGGGGGGGGGTGATACAAACCTCCTCTAATTTCCAAACTAAGCGTCGCACGAAAACGAAAGAGATATCATCGGAAAGCGCTCGACGAGTAGGGCCAGAAACGACCCCGAAAATTGTATCCCCCAAAAGTGACGTCATTAGTGGTCTCGGTTTTCACGACTGACATCATGTTTTTGGCTCTGGGAGTTCATTTGGGGGAGATTTGACAAACAAAAATTATTTGGAATCAGAAAAGGAACGCGAAATCGACCATGGCACTAAAATATTTGTCCACCCCAAAATCAAAATATTAATTTCTTGACATTTTACAATTTTGAGTTTTCAATTCCCTTTAATTTTTATCTTTGTAATGGGTACAGCGGACAGCAAATTGTTGTTTGAAGTCAACTTGCTCCCACAAAAAATGCTTACTTTAGCCAGAATCTACAATTTATTCCTTATGGGCGAATATGCAAAACTAATAAGTCATAAAAAAATCAAAACTTCCTCTGGTGCGTTTTGTTCCATCCCTAGCGATAAGCAAACGCTGAAAGTTTCATTCAAATATATTTATCCGTTCAAGCGTGACGACTGGTTGAACATTTCTGGAGGTGACCTAACTTGACCTTGACAAACTCGTTGACCCTAGACAGCAGTGTGAGGTGGCTTATCAAGGGATACCAAAATAATACCTTTAGACAGGGTGGGGGAGTTAGGGTTGAAATCCGACGAATCAGAATCAATAGCTGTAGATTAGGCCACTCTACAGGACAATTCAGTTGGTTACTAATCATTTTATTTAAAAAATGGTCCCCTTTGACAAAATAGTGGTCGGAATCCGAGGACTTTTTAATGGGGGTAAGCGGGCCCCCTCCAAATCCGTTTGCCCGCCTCCCCTTGATGCAAATATAGGTACGCCACTGGTCCCCCAATAATTGTCAGAAACATACGCCCATGGGGGCAAAGCCAACATTGAGTGGGCAAATTACCCCTCACAAGCATACAAAACAATACCCATACCCCATATAAAATGGGAGGAATGATCTTTTAAATGAATTTTCTTCCTACAAAGTTGTTTTCTGTGATTACAGCCTGCATGATTAGAGATTCCCAACTTCAATACCTTCCCAACGACATTATTTATCAAACGATACAGGACAGCGAAAACCATGGGCGTGACGTGGTGGAATTTGAACGTTTTGCATTATTTGTGCATTGCCATCGTTGCATTGTTGCATCGTCATTTATGCATTGTTGTTCAATGCTTGTTCTTGCCGTGAATTTATTCGCTGAGGATTTATTATTTTAGCTTGCATGCCAGATGCCTTGCAGCCAGCACCAAATGTTATACAAATCAATAAATCCCTAAGATGGAGATCATAAAACCAATTCAATCCACTTATCGTTGTCACCTTCGCGAAATTGTCGTCCTAGGAATGATAAATGATCGTTTAATCTTGCTTATGACATCAAGCTGGTGAGAATGACTAACAGTAGTAATGAATCCAGCTATATTCAGCAAGACTTGGAGGACATAAAAGTGGGTTGATCAATGGGAGATATCTTTAAGATATGCTTAGCACCAGCCCCGTCAGCTCGCTGCAATCTAGAGGCCAGCGGGAAGATTCTTCTAGTCGAGAAAGCATTAAGACATTGGTTTGTTTTGGCACTTAGGCATCTATCCACATATTACTGATAGGCCTGGTATATATATATATATATATATATATATATATATATATATATATATATATATATATATATATATATATATATATATATATATATATATATATACCCTAGTACGGCTGAGTTCTCAGCGAAACATGATTATTGCTATTGCGTTTTGCGAAAATGATGCACCATGCCAAGAACAAACATGACATCAATATGAAATCATGTTTCCCATTCCCGAACCATACTACGCGCTTAGAAAACAATAGGAGGCCCTAACACAATGGAGGCCCCTTTCGCGAAACAGGTGGCCCGCTTTTAACCTTCCCCCCCCCCGGAAGAATTTCGTGGCTACGCCACTGCCTGCGTTGCACCTCAGGGGGTCAGGAGCAGTCAAAGATGCACCTCAGGGGGTCAGGAGCAGTCAAAGATGCACCTCAGGGGGTCAGGAGCAGTCAAAGATGCACCTCAGGGGGTCAGGAGCAGTCAAAGATGCACATTGCACCTCAGGGGGTCAGGAGCAGTCAAAGATGCACATTCACCCAATTGAATTCACCCGCGCCTTTTTCCAGTGCGCGGTGCGAACACCACCGGCATAGGAAACACGTATCTTCTGTGGATGTGGGGGACGAGTAGTGAGTTTTCCAGTGCGCGGTGCGAACACCACCGGCATAGGAAACACGTATCTTCTGTGGATGTGGGGGACGAGTAGTGAGTTTTCCAGTGCGCGTGCGAACACCACCGGCATAGGAAACACGTATCTTCTGTGGATGTGGGGGACGAGTAGTGAGTGGTCAGTTGACCCATAACCCCCATCGGTTTTACTGTTTTACTGCGTGAATGGCAATGCCTCCAGACGAAAGACATATTTTTTAGCTAATTGGTACTCTCACAGGAGTGTGCGGAGTACCTATCAGTTCGATATGTTACTGTCGTGGAGAGTAACATCGATGTATTACTGTTCCGGTTTTCAAAGCTAATGTTGCTGTTTGAATGAACAATATTGCATCGTTTGTGGTGTTATCGATATCAAGCTCAGAGAGCGGCCGTTCTGGTTCAGGAAAGTCTATGACGTAACAACATACAAATATTTCAGCTCAACGCAGTTTCGGTGGACCGAAGACGCGCTGAAATGATCCACTTCGCGTTTAGAGTGGCTTAATTTTAATCTGATTGTGACACGCTTTCCCTGAGCGTCGATAGGTAGTCTTGACGAGAAGATACTTTCGTCCCCTCCGCTCATGGTGATTTTGGCCACACTTCATGTACAGACGCATACTGTCTTAATATACTTAGCATGGAGCCACACTAGGTTACATCCCATCATTTGGAGCGTGATAAGGGATGCATTTTTATTTCACCGATAGACTGCCCGCAGCGTGTTCCGTGTGACAACTCGTTCTCTGCGACAATGGCTCAACAGCTGAACACGGAGTCACGTGACAACCCGAAGATAGTGAGGGAGAGCACAGGCCATGGCACATCAGTTCCATGGCAAGTTGCAGTCACAAAATGGCGTCTTACATCTGGATGGTTCCATATAAACAGCCACGCATGTATCACACGGGGACTGGAGGAATTGGAGAGACTGGAGGGAACGGAGGGACTGAAGGGACTGAAGGGACTGCGTTCCCAGTGTTCCATGAAAACAGCCATGCGTGCATTACACAAGGACTGTGAGCGTTTCCAGCTGAGTCTGCGACTGTTGGCGAAAAGCTGATTTAGCATACGTACTGAGAATTGTAATGCCTAATGTGGCAGTCATTTAGCTTAGATCCTAGAGTGCTAAAGCCTTACATTTACGTGTCCCTTAGGCATGATGCTTAAAGTCGACGGATGTTCCACTTCGGAAAAGGTACGGACGATAAGCTGTCGCGTGCTGTGCTGGAAGCACACCGCAGATCCGACCACAATCGTCCACATCTCGGAGACCGGAGGTCTGCCAGACTGTGACCATGTCTACTCTCCACTCCACCAGAGTACACACATTATGAGAGTCTAAAATAGACATAAACTTTTCCAGGCAGTCGTGATTAATCTCCATAATTGGCTTTGATGTACAGAAATACAAAAAATGAACGCTGAACTAATTAATTTCAGAGGAGTGCAAAGTAATTGGTGAATTTGAACTTGTTATTACCTGTGCAGATTGGATCAGACGCAGTAGTTTCATGACATAAGACGGATGGGTGGGTCGGTGGTAGGCGGAAATATTTGTTTCTGGAGGCTTGCAGATTCATTGACAACAATTGTTAACATCTAGTGTGGTTACGTGTATGTTGAAGTCTGGCGAGGGTGAGCGCCATGTGACTATGCATTATCCACCTAGCGCAACACAGCGCACCAAATATGTCCTACCAATATAATGCCATCGTAATATCCTATTTACATCATGAAGATGTAATGTTGTGATAATATAGATCGGCCTGTATTGACCCACCATCTGAGGAATGCCCCAGAAAAGCGCAGACCCCTATGGGCAGACGACCCACCCTGCAGTCTAAGAAATCAAGCAACCAAGGCACCCACAACTCGGCTGAGGTACCGACATGAAACTCAACCACGTCCACCATTTCCACGTCCGGCGGCATCGTTAGACGGGGTGAGAGTTTCTGAGGTGAGGATCTGACAGGCGGCCCGCATCGCCCCCAGCTCGCAGGCGGACGTCACTACGATCACATCATGTCTGGCGGACGTCACTACGATCACGTCATGTCTGAGAGCCGCCGCGCGGGCGGACGTCACTACGATCACATCATGTCTGAGAGCCGCCGCGCAGGCGGACATCACTACGATCACATCATGTCTGAGAGCCGCCGCGCAGGCGGACATCACTACGATCACATCATGTCTGAGAGCCGCCGCGCAGGCGGACATCACTACGATCACATCATGTCTGAGAGCCGCCGCGCAGGCGGACATCACTACGATCACATCATGTCTGAGAGCCGTCGCGCAGGCGGACATCACTACGATCACATCATATCTGAGAGCCGCCGCGCAGGCGAACATCACGACGATCACATCATGTCTGAGAGCCGCCGCGCAGGCGGACATCACTACGATCACATCATGTCTGAGAGCCGCCGCGCAGGCGGACATCACTACGATCACATCATGTCTGAGAGCCGCCGCGCAGGCGGACATCACTACGATCACATCATGTCTGAGAGCCGCCGCGCAGGCGGACATCACTACGATCACATCATGTCTGAGAGCCGCCGCGCAGGCGGACATCACTACGATCACATCATGTCTGAGAGCCGCCGCGCAGGCGGACATCACTACGATCACATCATGTCTGAGAGCCGCCGCGCAGGCGGACATCACTACGATCACATCATGTCTGAGAGCCGCCGCGCAGGCGGACATCACTACGATCACATCATGTCTGAGAGCCGCCGCGCAGGCGGACATCACTACGATCACATCATATCTGAGAGCCGCCGCGCAGGCGGACATCACTACGATCACATCATGTCTGAGAGCCGCCGCGCAGGCGGACATCACTACGATCACATCATGTCTGAGAGCCGCCGCGCAGGCGGACATCACTACGATCACATCATGTCTGAGAGCCGCCGCGCAGGCGGACATCACTACGATCACATCATGTCTGAGAGCCGCCGCGCAGGCGGACATCACTACGATCACATCATGTCTGAGAGCCGTCGCGCAGGCGGACATCACTACGATCACATCATATCTGAGAGCCGCCGCGCAGGCGAACATCACGACGATCACATCATGTCTGAGAGCCGCCGCGCAGGCGGACATCACTACGATCACATCATGTCTGAGAGCCGCCGCGCAGGCGGACATCACTACGATCACATCATGTCTGAGAGCCGCCGCGCAGGCTGCCGTGGCGAATTATGAGCATTCATATTCGGCCAATAACACGGTCCCGTCCGCCGAGAATGACACGGGCTCGCCCCGAGTGGCACAGCTCTCCCTGCTCTCCTTTGTTGCTGTCCCTTGTGCCGCTGGCGGGAACAGCTATCTCTGCCCTCCTTTGTTGCTGTCCCGTGTGTCGCTGGCGGGAACAGTTCTCCCTGCTCTCCCGTCTTGCTGTCCCTTGTGCCGCTGGCAGGAACAGCTGTCCCTGCTCCCCTTTGTTGCTGTCTCGTGTGCCGATGGCGGGAACAGCTCTCCCTGCTCTCCTTTGTTGCTGTCCCGTGTGCCGCTGGTGTGAACAGCTGTCCCTGCTCTCCTTTGTTGCTGTCCCGTGTGCCGCTGGTGTGAACAGCTGTCCCTGCTCTTCTTTGTTGCTGTCCCGAGTGCCGCTGGCGGGAACAGCTATCCCTGCCCTCCTTTGTTGCTGCCCCGTGTGCCGCTGCCAGTCGGCTGGCAGGAACAGCTCTCCCTGCCCTCCTTTAGGGGAGAGGGGGGGGGGGAGGCGACAGCGAGCAAGCCGCCTGCATGGATTCTCGTACACTGCCATTAGCGGTATATTCAGAGCCCTATTCGACAGCTGGCATTGCTGGAATTACCCAAGTGCAATACGCACTCGCATGACGTCATATCCACGCCTGCTGTGCATAATGGCGCACAACAAGAATTGGTCATGCAGGAGAGTAGTGACGGTTTCGGTGCATCCGGTTCGTCTGCGCTGAAGAGGTAATTTGATCGCCTTCGAACGAGATGAAGGTGACGATATTGGAAGCGCGCAGGCCTGCATTAATTCGCCCAAGTTGATCGGTGAGTGCAATCATGAAGGAGAAGCTCGCTGTCGGCTGGGCGACTGCACATCATTGAGTCGAAATGTCGCAGACGCGCCGTTTTTGTTGTTTGTTTTTGCCAAGATTGTGTTCGGTACTCTGCACAATAGCATATGACGATAACAACGATTACGATAACGACGCCATTGTCTGGATGGCGTAGTTTTTATGCACGCTGTCAAGCAGGACTCAGGATTCCACCGATCCATGCACGTTAGTTACTGGCGCCAGCGCCAGTTGTGTGCCACATTCATAGACCCTCAGCGCGGAACCACATTTTATGGGGTTATCATGGCTTCGGTGTACTTACAGGCGAGGCTAGCGAGTTTTCCACGAAGTCGATTGAGTTCGTGTAAAAGAAGTGTAAACGATGTAATTGCTGATCCTGCCACTGCCACACTATCACTTCCACACTATCACTGCCACACTATCACTGCCACACTATCACTGGCACACTATACCTGCCACACTACCATTGCCACACTATCACAGCCACACTACCACTCCCACACCAGCACTGCCACACTATCACTGTCACACCATCACTGTCGCACTACCACTGCCACACTATCAATGCCACATTATCAATGCCACAATATCACTGTCACGCTACCACTCCCATACTAGGACTGCCACACTATCACTGCCACACCATCACTGTCACACTACCACTACCAACACTATCACTGCTAGACCCACACACTACCACTCCCACACTGTCACTGCCAGACCCACACACTACCACTCCCACATTATCACTGCCACACTATCACTGCACATTCTCGCTGGTGATTTCTATTTTCCCGTCATAATTATCGCCGAAGTGGGATGGTCTTTTGGGACTGACTGGCTTGTCTGAATTGACAGTCTGACTGCCTGTCGTGTGGACTGTATGGGGAATGGTTGTCTGTCCTTCAGGGCAGAAGTTCATCCACGAACATTGGCGAGATTATCGGTGTATTCTCTGGATGCCACACCCACCATCAGTCTGTTCGACCCCATCTCTGTATAGCCAGAAAATGTGCGGCGTCGATGCACACTGCGCTCACGGGCGTTGTGTGGCATTATGTAGCATTGTGTGGCATTGTGTGGCATTGTGTGACATTGTGTGACATTGTGTGGCATTGTGTGCCATTGTGTGACATTGTGTGACATTGTGTGGCATAGCGTGACATTGTGTGGCATTGTGTGACATTACGTGGCATTGTGTGGCATTGTGTGACATTGTGTGGCATTGTGTGGCATTGTGTGGCATTGTGTGCCATTGTGTGACATTGTGTGGCATTGTGTGGGACTTAGTGGCTTTGTGTGACAATGTGTGACATTGTGTGACATAGTGTGCCATTGTGTGACATTGTGTGACATTGTGTGGCATAGCGTGACATTGTGTGGCATTGTGTGACATTACGTGGCATTGTGTGGCATTGTGTGACATTGTGTGGCATTGTGTGGCATTGTGTGGCATTGTGTGCCATTGTGTGGCATTGTGTGCCATTGTGTGACATTGTGTGGCATTGTGTGGGACTTAGTGGCTTTGTGTGACAATGTGTGACATTGTGTGACATAGTGTGGCATTGTGTGACATTGTGTGACATTGTGTTGCATTGTGTGGCATTGTGTGGCATTGTGTGCCATTGTGTGACATTGTGTGGCATTGTGTGGGACTTAGTGGCTTTGTGTGACAATGTGTGACATTGTGTGACATAGTGTGGCATTGTGTGACATTGTGTGACATTATGTGCATTGTGTGGGACTTCGTGAGACGGTCTGTGGTGTCCTGCGATATCATCACACTCCCACCCGGCCGGCACTGTTGTGTGTGCGCCTGACCGCTGTGACCGGTACATGGGTGATCGCTGTGCTCCCCCATGTACCGCCAGACAGTCTGTGGCGTTCTGGGTGAACACTATACCCACACTTGTTATGGCGGGTGCAGTACTCGCTGCGTTTGGCTATGCATACCCTCTGGTATGTACAACTTTGGCCTGGTCTGTGGGTCTGCAGTGCCCTGGCACCACACCCAGGCGCGGCTGGCGGCCTGAACACTACAGACCGTCTGGTCTGTAGTGTTCGGGCCGAGCACCACACCACGCGCCGCCGGCGGCCCGATCGTTACCGGCAGGTTGGTGACGACCTGGCTGTGCCAGGCCATTTGTTTTCATTAGTCGGGCGCCTGTCCACCGATTAGCTGCGCAGCCGTGCTCGTATACTGGCGCTAGCCGGCGGCGCACAAGCAGAGTGGACTGGCGCCCGCGGAAAAGCCGTGGGATTTTTTGGCGCCCGCGGAAAGCTCACGGGATTTGCTGGCGCTTGTGGAAGCCTGTGGTATTTGTTGGCGCCCACGGGATTTGCTGGCGCTTGTGGAATTCGATGCTATTTGCTGGCGCCCGCGGGAAGCCACGAAATGTGCCGGCACTTGTGGTAGACCATGGCATTTCTTGGCGCTCGCGGAATGCCCATGAGATTTGCCGGCGTTTGTGGAAGTCTGTGTTATTTGTTGGCACCCGCGGAAATCCCACAGGATTTGCCGGCGCTTGTGGAAGCCCATGCAATTTGTTGGCGCCCGCGGAAAGCCCACGGGATTTGCTGGCGCTTGTGGAAGCCTGTGGGATTTGTTGACGCCCGCGAAAAGTCCATGGGATTTGCGGCGCTTATGGAAGCCCACAGCATTTGTTGGCGCCCGCGGATGTGTGCAAGTCGGCGGTGAGCGCACAAGCGAGTAAGTCGCAAGGTTGCGGTATGGCTAGTAATACAAACGAAATTACTTGGACATCAGAAAATGGGGGTCCACTAGCCCAATCTCAGAAGGGAACACGAGTGGACGCGATATAGTGCCTGTTTGTGTGTGTACATTAGTGTGTGTAGAGGTTGATAGAGGCCGTAAATCCTGGTAGCGCGGCTATGGCATTGGTAAAAAAGCTGCTCTTCAGGAAGATCGTTTGGAGACAAAATGTAACATTGTTAAAGTTAGTGTGACCATTCGAGAATCTCTGGAATGTACTGTCTGTGTCACCCGCGATAAGGCCGCGTGCGGTACCAAAACACGAGTATCAGTTATCACAACAAGAACGCCAGGCATGCGGCCCATCCAATCTACCACAGATAAGATCCATGTCCAGCTCGCAATGTTCGATTGTTAGCCGCCGCGATGAGGTCACTTCACCAGGTTATAACTGATAAGAACTGAGCTCGTGTCGGGGAGTTCGCATACCACAAAGTCAAGGGCGCCACCAGTCGGGTACCTCTACGAGCCGACGTCGGTTGCCAGGGCGACCACCCAACACCACGTTGCAAAACTGCAACCTAAGCGTGCGGTCGGCCAGATGGGGGGTCTGTTCCCGTCGCTCCACTAACCTCCACAAACCTCCACTGGTCGTTCCCGTCGCAAATCCAGTGGAGATTTTTCCTCCACCAACCTCCACCAGTGGAGCAAAAGCTCCACCAGCCAAGAAGCAGGGTCCAATCGTGATTTTTCAGTTGAGCTCAATCACAGCGCACTTGCGCCATATATTTGCGCGTAAACAACGTCCTCCATCATACAAATCTCATCTGCATGCATCAACTGAATACCAGGATCATCCTTCGCAAAGGAAATGTGAAATTACTACAACTATGAATAGTAATCGAAGTAAAAGATGCAGACCACAGATGCATACGTCATTCGGCCTAAGGGAAGATGTTACTTACCGGCCGGATCCGCCGCAATTACCGTGCCCAGAAGTGCCGCCGTTCTCCCGGCGCCGACTAAAATCCTATTCGAGCCCAGGGCCTTGCTCGAGCCCGATCGACGAGGTCGGGCAAGTTGAGATGAGGAAGTCAGCATCGGGTAGAGAAGCGCCTCGGGGCCGAGGGAGCCCGGCGGGTCCAGACACGAGATTATATGCTGTACGTTAAGAAGGCATGCTGTAACCAACCGCAAAACAGGGGGAGACGATGCTCAACCGAGAGGGAAGAGAGCCTGGTTCATCCCATAGGCGAAAAGAACATCTGTGCTCCCCGCAGTCTCTAAGGACACATACATAGCCAGAAATAACGACAAATTTGGTACTTTGTATAACAAGGCATACTATGTACAGTGTACGACCATCTGGACAAACATTTGAAGGGCAATTTGACCAATTTGTGATACAGCGCCAAATGCGTCCTTTTTGTCGCGTAATTCACGCCGCTATCAGCTGATTTCTCCACCGGTCGTTCCTGTGGGCAAGTCTCAACTAGCCTCAACTAGCCTCCACTGAGTTCCTTCTGGTGGAGCCACGGGAACAGACCCGGGGAGTGCACGAGAAGCTAACCCCGTGAACCGTGACGTATCACGGCCCAGCAACACCCAGCCAGGGCGATGGCCGCCGCCCCCGGTCAGCCAATAACAGCTCGTCGCACACTGGTTTAGCACGTCACCTCACCCGGCCAATGAGGGTGTGGGTTACACGCCGATGATGTATCGCCGTAGTGTTATGTTATATATATATATATATATATGTACGCGAGGATAAATAAAGAGAGAGAAGCCCCAGGAGACCGAGGGAGAGCCAGCGCGTCTTTGCGATCTCTAGGCGGACTGGCGTTTGCCTGTCGCGACCCAAGGTGTTGGTAACGGACCACTAAAGTTAGTGGCCAGCACTCTGAAGCTTTCGGCCCCGGCGCTATTCGTCGTTGGGAGTTTACAAGCGTGCTGTCCACTTATTAATCCGGGGTATAGCGTACGCGTTGGTCTATCCCTAAGACTAAACCACGGCCAGGGAAAAGTCTACCCTACAAAAATGAGCAAACACTCTCCTCATATTATCGTAACAGCATGGCTGGCATCATTCTAGAGTGGCTTTTGTACAGAAAGCAACACTTGCTACCATTTTTCTGGTCCTTACTTGCATTAGCCCAAGCCATGTTTTAATATGCCAGTAGCTTCTCTTCTGATAAGCCTCAACGACCGGTGGTGTTTTTCAAAGTTTCGGCGTGTCTCCCGCCAAGTTCATATCTTGGCGGTTACCGCTGAGTGGAGACATTCTCCGGAGACACATGCTTTGGCAATGAGTGTTTCCAAAGCCAGGTTAACGAGCGGTCGATTATAACGAGCCGAGCACGGCGACTATGGTCAAAAGATGGGCTGCATGGGCTGTATTTCGGCGGAATGGACAAATTATTTCGCAACTGGGAGCGCTTCTACTTGACAAATCACCGAGCGGTGTCTTTTGATTTGACGGCGGTTGAGGCCTTCATTCCTTGGCTTTTTTGTTGTCTTATGTGGCTTTTATGTTATGTCCGTCTTCCAGTGATTCTATATCTTGATCAGAAAATGAAACCGTTCGATTGACGTAGCAAAGTCCGATGTGTCAGCTTGGCTGTCAATTCTCGGGTGAGAAAATAAATATAAAAAAACGTAATTTATAACATAAGTTTGCATTTCGAGAGCGCGCTTTATTTTCTATTACTATATGAATTAACCTCAAGCAGCACTAAGTCTATGACAGCACTAAATATATAAGACAACCTGTTGCGCATTGTTGTCACTTTGTATGCGCTTATAGTCTATGCATTTTATGCATGCATGACAGATAAGTTCCGAAGGCGCATTCTACTTAGTGAATAAGTCAAGAACCTCGCATTCAAAATTCCCCAAGTACTTGCTGCAGAACTACTTCAGTAAGGCAACACAAAGAAGAAGCACGGGAGTACATGACGGGAACAACCTGATGCGGAACATCGGATAAGAGGACTATGACCGAGCATCGGGTTCATTTTTAGAGACGAGACATTAGATATTAAAGACATTAGAGTTCATATTTCATAGAGTTCATACTTCAGAGACGAGACTCTTGAGTGAAGTGGAAAATAAGTTAACTAAGCTCTGGTTGTAGTTTATCAACAGCGTTGTCGGTATGAAGCCTATTCCTGCTTTTGCGGCATATCTGACCAGCATTTCAGGATATTATCGGTACAGCGAGCAATCTAGAAGAATGTGGGACACTGATGGAACACATCCAAGTGGACACACGATGGAATTTGATTTATATTAAATGAGCTTTATATTGTTAAATTGCGTGTGTCCGATGCGCAGTCTGGTCAAAGGGACTTCCTGTCTACGAATGTTTCGTTTCCGCTAGATCATTGACTGATTTATGATTTAATTGCGATTGGATGTCGGCCTTTTGAGCATATCTCCACTGGTTTTATATCTCGCGATCCAGTTCTTTTTTCAACTATAATTCATGCCCGTTGATGAGTTTCATGAAGTGGAGTATGCATAGGCATCTGTGATCCCTCTCTTGCAATCTCATCTGTTCTCGTATTTCTAGATACGCTGCAATGATATGGTACCCAAAGAAAAGTCAGCCACATTTCCCGGATTAACTCGACAGTCACTCGGATATTTAAACTCACACGAGCCACTGGAGGGGGGGGGGGCTTTTCTCACCTTATATCTTCGCAACCAATGAACCGATTGCGCCGATGCAAACGGCATTCAATAGGGACATGACTTTAATCGAGATAAAATAAGTATTGTTTACCTGGAGGTTAGGTCTCATGCCATGTCAAATGAAAATGTTTTTATGTTCTCGAGAGCTGATGTTTTAAAGCAAACCAGTGCATTAGGGTAATGCAAAATATCAGCTCTAATTTAATACATGCAGCATGCATCTAAAATTGTCCATGTAAGCACTTTCTTGCCTCGGGTCATGTAAGGTCACTTGAGGGGAGGAGTTTAAATTGCCGTTTGGTTCAGAATACAATGTAATTTATTTCCTAGGACACATTTTCGCAGTGATATTGAAAAACTGAAACTGAATAGCAGATATTGCAGCCTGTGAATCGAAACATGCTAAAGTAAAATCAATATTACTTATCTTAGAAAAATGTTACGATGGAAAAATGGCAAATCGTATAAAAAAACAATAAAAAAACACATGTACCTACAATCAGGGTGGCCAAATGGTTTGGATGTCTCACTCCCACAGTACACTGAACCAAATCGTCCCGGTTCTAGTGGCCATCCGTGTAGTGGATCCTTGTGGCCATTCGTGTAGTGGATCCTTGTCGACATCAGTGTAGTGGATCCTAGTGGCCATCTGTGTAGTGAATCCTTGTGGCCATCCGTGTAGTGGATCTTTGTGACCATTCGTGTAGTGGATCCTTGTCGACATCAGTGTAGTGGATCCCATTGTCAGTGGATCCTTGTGGCCATCCGTGTAGTGGATCTTTGTGACCATTCGTGTAGTGGATCCCTGTAGCAATCCGTGTAGAGGAAAAACGGTGATGAATAAGCTTTCTGGAATTCGCTAAGCTTACCTGGGGAGAGTACATATGCACGATCGAGTGATGCTGAAAAACGGAAGCAAGGAGTAGTTTCATCCGGTCTGAAATCTGGAATAGTAGCTAAGCACAACCCAGCAATTCGTCGTTGTTCCAATGTCACCTTATTGGTTTATACACGCAAACTTACACACGCAGTGGCAATGTAGGCTCCAGCAATATGCTATTGTTCTCAAATTCATGTTGAGTTAGGTGTCCGATTTCTATCTGTATGTCTAACTGTCTGTAACTGTCTGTCTGTCTTACTGTCTGCACGTCAGACGACGAATGGGGTAATTGGATCGGACCGCCCGTCACCGAAGATCGGTAGGCGGTGGTGTGTGGAGAGGTATGTAAGTATCGCGGTGGGGTGAGTGGTTTTTCGTGGCGGGGGATGGAAGAGCCAAGCCGGTGCAGGCTTCCGACGCCGGTCTGCGGTGGACTATCGGATTGCTTGATAAGTTCGTACCTGCAGCAACTCTGCCAGGGAGGTCGACAGCCCGGCACCTTTCATTGGAAGTCCACCGGACCCACTTTGGGTGGACTGTCGCATCGGATCGAGTCGAGTCGAGAACGGGAAAGTGCCGAAAATGGCCAGGTTTTACACTATCGGAATGGGAGTGGCTTTGTCGATAGGAGGTGACGAATATCTGGGCAGATTGACAACACGATACAACACGACACAACACGGAACGGAAGTCCGGACTTGATCGTCTAGGTTGCAACAATGGTGCCAACTTTTCTGGCCGGCAGCACTGCATTAATAAATAAAAATACAGCTGCACCGGCAATTCGCTTCCACTGAGAAGTCTCCAGGAATGTGGCACATGTTTTGCTTTCCCGCAGAATCACAATACGGAAAAATCGGAGAAGTTTCGAACGATGCAATTTCGAAAGTTTCTGGTTATGCTTCATTGCACTGGTGTGCTTATTGATTATCGTTTATTGGCATAAAACATCAGCAGGCATGTGCCAAATAACTGTGGACCAATCAGTCATGTAGGGTTTCACCGCCACATACAAAATACACTTACATATCCAAAGATCATTTTACAAAGCGACGTACCGGCGAACACGGTCTGTGAAGAACTATCATATCAATGCGCAAAGACGCCGTGAACAGTTGCACAGGCTTCCTTTGAAAGAAGAACGAGTGAATGTAAAAAGTCCACTGTACGGTGAGTATTAAAAAATGTGTTGCACAGAAGAGAAGCACGACGAAATAGACTGAAGTGAACAGTGGATATTGTTCACCCTAGCACATGACACTACCCAGAGGGACACTCATATGCCACTGCCCAGAGTGACACTCATAACGGCACTGCCTAGAAGGGCAGTCATAGTGGCACTGCCCAGAGGTGCAATCATAGTGGTACTGCCCAGAGGGACACTCATAATAGCACTGCCCAGAGGGACACTCATAATAGCACTGCCCAAAGGGACACTCACAGTAGCACTGCCCAGAGGGACACTCATAGTGGTACTGCCCAGAGGGACACACATAATAGCACTGCCCAAAGGGACACTCACAGTAGCACTGCCCAGAGGGACACTCATAGTGGTACTGCTCAGAGGGACATTCATAATGGTACTGTCCAGAGGGACACCCATAATGACACTGACCAGAGAGACACTCATAATGGCACTGCCCAGAGGGACACTCATAATGGCACTGCCCAGAGGGACACTCATAGTGGTACTGCTCAGAGGGACATTCATAATGGTACTGTCCAGAGGGACACCCATAATGACACTGACCAGAGAGACACTCATAATGGCACTGCCCAGAGGGACACTCATAATGGCACTGCCCATAGGGGCACTCATAATGGCACTGCCCAGAGAGACACTCATAATGGCACTGCCCAGAGGGATACTCATAATGGCACTGCCAAGAGGGACACCCATAATGACACTGCCCAGAGGGACACTCATAATGGCACTGTCCAGAGGGACACTCATATGGCACTTCTCAGAGGGACAGTCATAATGGCACTGCCGAGAGGGACGGTGATAGTGGCACTGCCCAGAGGCAAACTCATAGTGGGACGCCCCGGAACATGGAGTCCAAAGGCGGTCAGCAATTCAAGAGCATCCAGTCTTTCCCGGAAAAGACTCTACAAAAACATCAGGCCAAACTCAGCAAACTCAAGCTTCATTGAACACATGTCAATATGGGCTCGAACACTGTCGTAGTCCATTATGTGGTGAGGCTTGTCAGAATTGATAGTCAGCTACATTAAATGTTTGTGTCTTATGCGCTCTAGGAGTCTCGAGTTGGCTGGAGCTGCCAACACCCACAAAGCGCAGTCGTATTTCAGTACGGATCGAAAGCGTGCGCTGCAGGCATGCGCTAATGGTGCTGTCACTGAGACGGACACCGCGTGGGCATCGGGACAGTTGCGAACCTTTTACAAGCAGCCATAGCATGTGGTGGACCTTGGCGATGGTGGCGTCAATGTGCGGAAAACGGTGCGATTGGTAGCGAGAATGCCCGCATGTCGCGTATCTCCGTGTGGTGGGATTGGTAGCGAGAATGCCCGCATGTCGCGTATCTCCGTGCGGCGTTGGTAACGAGACTGCCCACATGTCGCGTATCTCCGTGTGGTGGGATTGGTAGCGAGAATGCCCGCATGTCGCGTATCTCCGACGGTGGGATTGGTAGCGAGAATGCCCGCATGTCGCGTATCTCCGACGGTGCGATTGGTAGCGAGAATGCCCGCATGTCGCGTATCTCCGTGCGGCGTTGGTAGCGAGAATGCCCGCATGTCGCGTATCTCCGACGGTGGGATTGGTAGCGAGAATGCCCGCATGTCGCGTATCGGACCCCATGTCATCCGACGGTGAGATTGGTAGCGAGAATGCCCGCATGTCGCGTATCTCCGTGCGGCGTTGGTAGCGAGAATGGCCGCATGTCGCGTATCTCCGACGGTGGGATTGGTAGCGAGAATGGCCGCATGTCGCCTATCTCCGTGCGGCGTTGGTAGCGAGAATGGCCGCATGTCGCGTATCTCCGACGGTGGGATTGGTAGCGAGAATGCCCGCATGTCGCGTATCTCCGTGCGGCGTTGGTAGCGAGAATGCCCGCATGTCGCGTATCTCCGACGGTGGGATTGGTAGCGAGAATGCCCGCATGTCGCGTATCTCCGACGGTGCGATTGGTAGCGAGAATGCCCGCATGTCGCGTATCTCCGACGGTGCGATTGGTAGCGAGAATGCCCGCATGTCGCGTATCTCCGACGGTGGGATTGGTAGCGAGAATGCCCGCATGTCGCGTATCTCCGACGGTGGGATTGGTAGCGAGAATGCCCGCATGTCGCGTATCTCCGTGCGGCGTTGGTAGCGAGAATGCCCGCATGTCGCGTATCTCCGACGGTGGGATTGGTAGCGAGAATGCCCGCATGTCGCGTATCTCCGTGCGGCGTTGGTAGCGAGAATGCCCGCATGTCGCGTATCTCCGTGCGGCGTTGGTAGCGAGAATGCCCGCATGTCGCGTATCTCCGACGGTGGGATTGGTAGCGAGAATGCCCGCATGTCGCGTATCTCCGTGCGGCGTTGGTAGCGAGAATGCCCGCATGTCGCGTATCTCCGACGGTGGGATTGGTAGCGAGAATGGCCGCATGTCGCCTATCTCCGACGGTGCGATTGGTAGCGAGAATGCCCGCATGTCGCGTATCTCCGTGCGGCGTTGGTAGCGAGAATGCCCGCATGTCGCGTATCTCCGACGGTGGGATTGGTAGCGAGAATGCCCGCATGTCGCGTATCTCCGTGCGGCGTTGGTAGCGAGAATGGCCGCATGTCGCGTATCTCCGACGGTGGGATTGGTAGCGAGAATGCCCGCATGTCGCGTATCTCCGTGCGGCGTTGGTAGCGAGAATGGCCGCATGTCGCGTATCTCCGACGGTGGGATTGGTAGCGAGAATGCCCGCATGTCGCGTATCTCCGTGCGGCGTTGGTAGCGAGAATGGCCGCATGTCGCGTATCTCCGACGGTGGGATTGGTAGCGAGAATGGCCGCATGTCGCGTATCTCCGACGGTGGGATTGGTAGCGAGAATGGCCGCATGTCGCCTATCTCCGTGCGGCGTTGGTAGCGAGAATGGCCGCATGTCGCGTATCTCCGACGGTGGGATTGGTAGCGAGAATGCCCGCATGTCGCGTATCTCCGAGCGGCGGGATTGGTAGCGAGAATGGCCGCATGTCGCGTATCTCCGACGGTGGGATTGGTAGCGAGAATGCCCGCATGTCGCGTATCTCCGTGCGGCGTTGGTAGCGAGAATGCCCGCATGTCGCGTATCTCCGACGGTGGGATTGGTAGCGAGAATGGCCGCATGTCGCGTATCTCCGTGCGGCGTTGGTAGCGAGAATGGCCGCATGTCGCGTATCTCCGAGCGGTGTTGGTAGCGAGAATGGCCGCATGTCGCCTATCTCCGTGCCGCGTTGCACGTCAGAGTCCTCGAATGTACACGTGACCAACGCTGGTGAGGTGCCTACGGAAAATGCGACTACGCTGCATTCTATTTTTACAGTTTAGTTTGAGGTAAGAAGTGCACGACCAAGTGACGACGAGGCAATCCGTGTCAGCCTGAAAGGCGGCGATGTCACCAGTGGATGCAATCTGGCGAAACAGCTTGATGCTATCGGAGTAGACAGTGCAATTTGCTTGAATGAGAAAAGGAGGCTGTGCAACAAATGAACAAAAAGGTCCACATTTGCTCCCGTCTGAGAACCCTGACAGAACCTGCGTTAAATCAGAGAGCCTACCATCTAATAAGACTCGCTGACGTCGTCGTGAAAGATAGTGTCATGATCGTTACAGCTTGCCGGCGCACCATACAGTGACGACAGTTGTGGTGCAGATTATTCCTCCGGCCAAGCTATTATCCCGGAATTATTTCGGCTGTGATGACGGAGTGCGATGACCTCACCCGTGGGACGCTTTTCATTGGCTAGGACGTGCGATCTCGCGACCCAAGGTGATGTCGGGATGCCCACGGGAGGGAAGGTCAGCCGGCACTGCAACGCTCAAGGTGGGGCCCGTCGTGTACACAACTGACTGTTGATGACTACGGCTGGAGCCGGTTGTTTCTCGCACTCGGTATGACCATGCTGTGAGTGGTGTCTCGCTTTGTTAGCATAATAGGCACATTGCTTATTTAAGATACTCGATGCTAACGAATACATTGGCAAGACTTTGTGGTGGGGTTAGGTATGCACTCGATGAGGACGAATGGGAGCAATTGTCCCCACGGATGATAACATGCGGTATTAAGGCTGCCTGCACACCCGGGATATTCGTAAGGAACAATGTAGGACACGATCGATTGTCATAATGTCTTTACCGACGGTAAATGCAGAACAAGTCACGGATCCCAGGATAAGGACTGCCGGAAACATTGTGTCAGAGGTCTTCTTTCCTGTCTTCAGAAGCAATTATTTTCTTCGTTCGTATGCTAGTTCATTCGTTCATCTTGGTTCATTTTCTTAGCACATTCAAAGTGAACTAAATGAATGTCAATGAATATAATGATGAGAATGAAATGAAACTTAGGATCCTTTGAATTACTTAACAAGAATAACGTAGCAAACATTTATGCATAGCTGATCCGAAAAGATAGTTAACATCGATATCCTACATGTACACTTACAAGAAGCATATCTATATTTCGATCCATGCGCCCTTACGAGATATCTGAAGAGAAAAGTACAAAATGATGACAAAGAGTCATTTATTCCTGGAGTGAGTGTCAGCAAAGCATCTGAGCTCGAAGCTGAGTTGATTTGATAAGAGAAATAAGATGTGCCCCATCCCGTCAATACGCATTCAGCCAAAAACAACATAGTTAGTGACAGCCCAATCGATCCGCGGCACTATTGTCACGTTACTGACAGCCCACCCGACCTACAGCACGAGTGTCACGTTAGTGACAGCCTACACGCTTTACAGCCCTAGTGTCACGTTAGTGACAACCCACGCGATTTGCAGCACTATTGTCACGTTAGTGACAGCCCACGTGATCTGCAGCACTATTGCCACGTTAGTTACAACTCTCGTGATATGCAACACTATTGTCACGTTAGTGACAGCCCACACTTTCCACAGCACTATTGTCACGTTAGTGACAACATCCCCGCAATCTACTATTGCTACGTTAGTGGCAGCCCACGCAGTCTATAGCACTATTGTTACGCTTAATAATAGTCTCAGTATGATCAGAAAACTGAATATCAGTAATAAAACTTCTACTGAATGTGCTACAAATTTGATACAAGCATATCAGATATGCATGTACCGAAGCGTCCCACAACAAACAGCACTGGCTTCTGGGACCGTCTTCCAAAGGTGCGAGCACTTTGCCGAAGTCCGCATGATTTGGTGCGGTTCAAACGTGCGAGCGGTGCAAATTATAATTAATTTCATCGCTGTCACACGTTTCACCTTGGTGGTGGCTTGACCACCGCAAGGTCTTCGGCACGCATGGATCAGTGAATTGCTAATTTTGCTAATTTGGACGATGTCATTTACAAACAGACTCTTTCAAAGGTCGATACTTTCAAAACTACGCTGCAGATACGAGACCAACCTGAAGCGAGGACATTGAGACAACCTGAAGCGAGGACGCGTGAACATGTCGACATCAAACGGATAGGTGTGAGCGACAATTCGTTCCGGGTTCCGACATCAGGAAGTCCGTCATTTATCAAACGGAAGCAAATGAACTGGGTCTCAGAGTGTTGAAAAACGTACATCTGTAGCCTGTTTCATAAAGCGAAATGTCGGTGTAAGTAGTAAGTAGTAAGTAGTAAAATTATGTTTCATAAAATAAAATCTACAATTTTAATTTACTACTTCAAATTTACTACTTACTACTTACTACCATCCTGGGCTAAATTCAGGCAGGTTGTTTCATAAAAGTTACTACTTACAACTACAACTACAACTTGAAGTAAAAGTGAAGCAGAACTTACTACCAAAGTTTACTCTGCCCCATCCATGGTAAATGTTTCTCTGATCTGAGATTATCAAATGATTATATTTGAGAGAGAGAGACTCTGTCAAGTCATTCTCTGTCAAGCAGTTCTATCTGAGCAGTACGGACATTAAAACAAGCTGACTATTATAAAGACATAAAGACATAAAAGATCAGTGCAACTATGAGCCACAAGGGCCCTTCTTGGTTGCACTCTGTACACTGAACCAGTTGTCCATCAAATGTGTTGATCAACTCTCCCTGGAATACAGAAAAACAAGCCCCCTATTCTTATAATGATTGTCTATGCTGTTCTTAAAGATGTTCAGTGTGTTGCTACTGACAATGGTTTCTGGCAGCTGGTTCCAGTGTTCTACTACCCTGTTGGTGAAGAAAGACTGTCTTAACCTTGTCCTGCTGTGATTAACTTTAATTTTGAATTGATGACCTCTAATTGCATCATTTCTGTTAAATTCAAACAGTTCCCTGAGATAACCCTGTTCCTGACCATGAACAAATTTAAAGACCTCGATGAGATCTCCTCTCAGCCTTCTATATCTAAGTGAAAACATATTTAATTTCTTCAATCTTTCCTCATATGCCAGATTGCCCATACCATTCACCATTTTTGTTGCCCTCTTTTGTACTCTCTCTAAAAGCCAACAATCTTTTTCATAACTAGGGGACCAAGCTTGGACACAATATTCCAGATGTGGCCTGACATATGCACAATAAAGCTTCCGGATGACTTCCTCACTTTTGTATGATACATTCCTATTTATTGCCCCAAGCATTCTTAGTGCCTTCTTCCTGGCTTCTTTGGTCTGTTCTGATGCCCCCAATTTTGTGTTAAAAATAACACCTAAGTCCTTCTCCTGCTGAATCACAGATAGTACTTGGCCACCCATCAAGTATGGAGCCTTGATATGCTGCCTACCTACATGCATGATTTTGCACTTATCAAAATTTAATTTAATTTGCCATTTTTCGGACCACTTCACAAGCTCGTCTAAGTCTTTCTGCAGCAAGACCTGCTCATTGTGCCCTGTTATTGCCCTAAAGACCTTCAAATAGTCTGCAAATTTCAAAACCTTACTGCTTAGGCCACTTTCAATGTTATTTACAAACATAATGAACAATAGTGGTCCCAGTACTGACCCTTGGGGGACTCCACTAAGAACATTTTGCCATGATGATTTTGTACCATTTAGCATCACTCTCTGCTGTCTATCTGAAAGCCACAACCCTATCCATTTTAGGATGTTACCCACAATACCATGGGCCTGAAGCTGCATCATTAACCGTTTATGAGGTACCTTGTCAAAGGCCTTGCTAAAGTCAAGATATGCTACATCAACCTGATTTCCCTTATCAAATTGTTCTGTGGCAAAATTAAAAAGTCCAAGAGATTTGTGAGACACGATCGCCCTTTTCTGAACCCATGTTGAGTATCTTGAATCACTCTGTTTCCTTGCAGAAAACTAACTATTTTATCCTTGATAATTGATTCAAGTACCTTGCAGACTAGTGATGTGAGGCTTACTGGCCTATAGTTTTCAACTTTCCCTCTTTCTCCTTTCTTGAAAATAGGAACTACATTTGCCCTTTTCCAATCGGTTGGAATTTCATTTTGTGAAACTGATCTACAAAATATTATACTGAGTGGAATTGCCAATTCTTTTTCAGCTTCCCGCAATACCCTAGCATAGATTCCATCAGGTCCTGCTGCCTTGTTTGGCTTTATTTTCCTGACATAATTCAAAACAACATCACTGTCAATGAAATCAACATCATGTAACTGATCACCTGTTGCTGGGCTGTGGTTCACAGTTGGCAGATTTGTCACATCCTCCAATGTAAACACTGATTTAAACTGCTTGCTCAATTCCTGAACCATCTCACTATCCTCACTCAATATAATCCCATTTACTTCCAGTGGACCAATTGTGCTTGAAACTTTACTTAGCTTGTAGAAACTAAAGAACTTTTTACTGTCCCCATTACAGTTCCTAGCCAAATCCAATTCTTTTGCTCGCTTTGCTGCTCTGGTTTTCTGTTTCACAGCGTCTCTAGCTTTTTGATACAACCTTAGATTTACTATATTTGAAGCTTCCTTAAATACCCTAAATGCATCTTTCTTAGCCTTAATTGCTTTTGTCAAATCTGGTGTAAGCCATGCTGGCTTTCCTACCCTTCTTTTGCGCCTTTGCTTTTGGGGGACATGTCTAATCTGAATTTCCCTCAAGTAAGATTTGAATTTTTCCCACATTTCACAGGCGTTTAAATCGGAGAATTCTTCTTCCCATTTTATGGCACTTAAAGCTGCTCTCATGCAGTCAAAGTCTGCCCTGTTAAAATTTGGAACCTTTGCCAAATTATCCTTGATTGTCCCTGCTACATGTGCCTTGAATCTCACTATGTTATGGTCACTTCTTCCCAGAGTTTCTCCTACAGTCAAGTCTTGAACTAAATCACTTAAATCCGAGAAGACAAGGTCCAAGAATGAGCCCTGCCTAGTTGGTTCTGTTACAAACTGGTGTATGAACAGGTCCTCTTCAAGGCATTTCCTAAACAGTTTACATGCTGGGGAGCCAACACCAACATTTTCATATCCTTTTAGATTAAAGTCACCAAGAATAAGGCATTTCCTCTGAAAGTTTCTACTGATTTCCTCACAAATCACCTTATCAAGCTCCAGTTGCTGAGAATGTGGCAAGGTTCCTGATCGGTACAAAGCTCCTATTCTCAGTTTATTGCTGTTGCCTTTTCCCACAGAAACATCAAGCCAAATGGACTCCACAGACACATTTTTTACCCCATCTGCTACTTTTTGAGAACTGAATAAGCTAGTCACATAGAGCATTACACCACCCCCTTTCACTGCTGGACCCCTGTTGCATGAAAACATATTGTATCCCTGGATCTCATAGTCCTGCAAGTTATCCCCAAAATACCCCTCACTGACCCATGCCTCAGTAATGCAAACAAAATCTGGTTCCTCATCAGCAACATAACACTTGAACTCGTTGGACGAATTAGGCATGGATGTTGAAAATAGGAGGCGACGAAGGCCACGGAGATTCAGGCCACGCGTGGACATGAACCTGGATCTGCCAGAGTCATTTCGGTAAGAGCTTATACTGCCGTTTTTGTCAAATGAAAGGCAAGTAGTTTGTATTCATGGTGATAGATTAGCTCCTGACTCTCCGTGGATTAGCTGATGGGGGTGTACATTTTCTCGGAAGGTGGCTTTCGGCGGAAAATTCGCCGAGCGGAAAGGATGAACTCAGGCATACTGAGGGGCGCCATTTCGTCTCAAAAGGACCCCTATTCCTCTGAAAGAGGTACTGTAGGGGTGGCGGCTCTGCCGTCGTTGGATGTCGGGGCGATGGTGGGTGCGGCGGTGTGGGGTGTCGGGGTGTGTGTAAAGAAACTTTGATGGGTGTGTGAAATGGAATGCTAGCCTAGCCTAAACTGAAACTGATCTGATTGAACTATTGGGGCTTATTTTAACTAAGACTTGTAGGGGTGGCGGCTCTGCAGTTGGTGGGGTGTCGGGGCGATGGTGGGTGCGGCCGTGTGGGGTGTCGGGGTGTGTGTAAAGAAACTTTGATGGGTGTGTGAAATGGAATGCTAACCTAGCCTAAACTGAAACTGATCTGATTGAACTATTGGGGCTTATTTTAACTAAGACTGCACTTTAACACGGCTGAACATGGGCTGACTCTAGACTTAGACTGGAGTAATTAAGACTGAGCTAAATCACTCCTTTGCTGATTATGCCTATGTCGGGGGTGTGTTGTGCTGTGTTTCCTCGCCACCTCCACCACACATTCCCCAAACCCTAGCCGGCTTGATGTTGTTTGAGCTACCGTCCGTAACACGAATTTATATGTGTGCGAGGTCAAAGTTTTGGGAACACCATATAGGTAAATGAGTGCTTCTAGCCAAATTAGAAAGAATACGTTGTATTTAGAAAATTAATGATAATGCAATTTGCCATTGGTTTCAATGACTTGTCCCGAGTTGGGACTTTTTGGACGCTAATAGTAGTATAATTTTGTACAATGTACCGCACGAAATAGGTGCCTGTGATAAGTCCCAAGCGGCTTCCGCTGGTCCTTAAAGCTACCTACACGCATTCATTCTCCTCATTCACTTCACATTCGCTCGTCCCATTCATTCTCTCCTTATTAATTAATGAAATACTTGGTCCCAAAATTTTGCTCCCCCCTCCCTCCCACAGCGGTACACAAACACATATATCGACAGACCATTGCTCTATTTTTGATGGTAGGTTGGCCGAATATGTAAACCTTCCACTGCCATCATAGCTGGCCTCGCCATTATTGGCAGCGTTCCTCGTCTGGATGAAGTCTTAACTGCCACGATGGGGCTCATCGTACTGGCTCCGAGGGCTTATGCAAGTGCTCTGGTGTCTTTGACTGACCTACCTAACCTTAAAAAAATAGTCGATGCCATGCCGGGCCTTATTCGCCGTACACTGTGCGACCAGGTGAACGGTGTCCTCGGGCGGGCACGGATCCCTACCATGTTGGGCACGTCCCCTGGCCGTCTATACAACCTATCCTGCTCTACCCTTTCAGCCTCGGGGCTTACGGCACGCCAAACCTGTCCAACGTTCCCCCGAAACGCTATACAGCTCCGTGTCCAAACGTATAGCGAACGGGGGCGGACTCACGACCGTGCAGTGTTTTGCATTACCCTATTGTTCGGCGCCAAACTCGACGGACGCAAGGTGGGGCTTCCCTTAACAGCCCATCTCACCTGCATGCTATGCCCACCTCCATCTGCGCTCCTGGGTCACAGCGGGATTTCGCAGTCAAAGAACCAGAGCAATTCAGCTAATGCCCCCGAAGTGTCCTTTCATCGCACCCTCTCGCAATTCGACATCATCCAAACGTAGATCATATCTATATATATATATATATATATATATATATATATATATATATATATATATATATATATATATATATATATATATTTATATATATATATATATAGTGTATATATAGTGAGTGTTTACCGGGAACGTTCAGTCCATAGGAGGACGGCTCGCAGGTCGTCTGCCTCGCTTTTAAATTTACTTCCTATAACATTGTTACTTCTTAGGCAAATATCAAACATCATGTGAACATCATCCCTTGTGTTCAGGTAAAGTTTGGATTGCAACGAAAAGGGTTGCACCACGGCAGGTGGGTAGCTATAACATCATTGTTTGAACTCCTAGTTAGTTAGTTAGTCTAAAGGCCGAGTTTATTTAGACAGGGAGAGGAAGACAGGAATTGTTGCAAGCATAATTGTGCTGTACTCCATGTTTTACTTTATCCGATCCTGCTCCGCTGCTGTTCCTGTCCATCACTGCCGACTGCTGCCACATAAATTCTATAATTAATATAATATATTTCAATTTACATACACCGTATCTCATTACACCCACGCACTTCTACTGCGTGGGTGTAATGAGATGTAGGTGTACTTTTCACTTTTTGCACCCAGGATATCACTTGACTCCAAATATCACTCCGGATGGAAACCGTAGTACATCCAACTTATTTGGCTAATATCCATCACAAATGTCAATCAAGAGTATTGGAACAGACAACATGGTCTCCATGATAGCCTGAAATCATCCCCAATAAAGGTGTTTGGTACAAGGTGTGGAATCCAGTATGATGTGAAAGTTCACCCCATTTAATCCCGACATGATTCGGCCCAATATATACATCCTAAGGTGTGCATTTTCCTAAGGTATGTTCTAAGGTAGCCCAATATGTCCCCAACATCGCAGAATCATCACGTATCTGGGATCTACTTATTGACATTGGAAATAGCCTCAAGTGAGACAGGGGTTCATAAAAGTCAATCTCAGCATGTCGGATGCAGTTGACAGCTCTAACTGATATCATGTTGCCACATTGCAGATTATTAAGCTTGCTCAGAGTGTATTGGTGTCGTTGGCCGTCCTGTGTCGTTCACAATCAGGCAGGATGAGTGAGCCTTAATTGTTTTGTTTTTATAATTTAGTCCGCAATTTTGCGGGGGTGGGTTTATCAACCAGGATCTTATTGCTAAGCAGAACGTGTTGCGTGGACCCTGGCCCCGCCACCCGATTCATGAATTCCAGTTCAATGTAAAAATTATTGCCTTGGCATTCATGAATTTCTATCCCGTGACCTGACCTCAGGTCACTTGATGGAGGTCAAACAAATTGGATAAAGAGATTCTCCGGATGTTTCTGCAAGCATACCAAGGTAACAAATTATGCTAGAAGAACATGCATATTTTAAAAATAGGAAAATTGTCCACAAATTAGCGAAAATTGGCCGTGACCTCAGTTCGCTCACCAAACCAAGAACGAATATACGGGAGAGAAGTTTAGGAGACTCTACCCAATTGCACTCAGGTAGAAAGTTATGTTTCAATATATCTTCATGTGTATGAGTTATCGATCCTCAAACATCTTTGGAGGTAGCCCTCTTTGCCATGAACTAGGTCGATGACCTCACATGACGTGAGGTTGAAATTTTTACTTCGGACGCAAAAACTATTAAGGAAAATGGGTAATCCTACCTTGACAATTTGTCCTGCAAATTCCTCATAACCACACCGTCTGCCCATGCAACACCTGTGCCACCCTCGTCTATAAGTTTACAATATCATTCTCATTTTGGCCAGGGGTGAATCCAGAAATTCTGATCGGGGACACTTTTGTCCAGGTGGGACGATATTTCTCTGGGTGGGGCGTCCGTTCTACCCTGAGGGTGCCATTGGTTAACAAAACTAGTTGAGTGCGGTGAGGTGGGTGTAGTTCAGCTTTTTGGAGGGGCGCTGCGTCTCTGTCGGGGGACATGTTTCCAATTGCCCCCCCCGGGATCCGCCAGTAGCTTATGCAGTACCCATACCATCCTCGTCTCCGTATCTCTATTGCCACTCAGGTTTGTCTATACGGTACCGATATCCCCTCGTCTCTGAGTCTCCAGTGTCATCCTCGTCTGCCTGCACACTGCACAGTGTATATATTACGCTCCGAGCTCGTCGGCCACCAGTCGTCACTGCGACGGCTCGTGACGGTTGGTGACGACTGGTGACGGCAGGTGACGGAAGCTGACGGCTGGTGACGGCTGGTGACAGCTGGTGACGGTTGGTGACGACTGGTGACGGCAGGTGACGGCTGGTGACGGCTGGTGACAGCTGGTGACGGCAGGTGACGGCAGATGACGGCTGGTGGCGGATGGTGACGGTTGATGACGGCTGGTGACGGCTGATGACGTCTGGTGATGGCTGGCGACGGCTGGTGATGGCTGGCGACGGCTGGTAATGGCTGGTGACGGCTGGTGACGGCAGATGACGGCTGGTGATGGCTGGTGACGGCAAATGACGGCTGGTGACGGCTGGTGATGGTGCCACCCGCCACTGGAGCGATCGCGTGCATCGTCAAAGACGGGCAGTTGGAGAGAGCAGAGCCCTGATAGGGCAGGGAGCGAATGACGAACAATTGGAGAGAGCAGGACGAAGACAGGGCAGAGAGCGGATGGCGGACATTTGGAGAGGGTAGGTCGCTGACAGAGCAGGGAGCGGATGACGGACAGTTGGAGAGAGCATGGCGCTGACGGGACAGGGAGCGGATGCTCACGACTAAACGGCTTCGCTTCCAACACCGCTGGTCTTTGGGCGTCTCAACATTGGTGGGGGTCCATTGGTGGGGGTACGAAGCGAGTACCGTGTCCGTGTAGGATGTCTGTACTGTGTCTGCTCTAGCGTGGATGCTGGATATGCACGAGAGGCCACAGGGGATCGCTGGCGAACAAACCAGATATGCTCGAGAGGCTAGAAGGTCTCGCTGGCGTGGATGCTGGATATGCTTGAGAGGAAAGAACAGTCAAATCTGGAACCTCTTGCGGCATAGATATAGAGTGGAGACTATGTAAACAGTCTGAATGCGCTGAGAGGATGGTGAGGGAAAATAAACCGGAAAGACTAGTCATCAATGACTTCGAACAACCTGTGGAGGGGGACGGTGGAGGTGGCCAGAATTAATTTAAATGCCACGCCGGCGAATTGTGTTGAATGGTGAACGCCATTAGTGACATATCGACGTCATTAGTCAATAGCTCGGTGCCGTTCCGTTTTTTACTGCATGGCGTCGCTGCACCACGTCATTTGGTCAAAAAGGCTTCGAATCGACAGCGCTCAACCTTGATTGAGTATGACCACCTTTGGTGGGTGGTAACCTCCTCGGACGGGCACGTCACGTCACGGAGTTGAGTATGACCACCTTCGGTGGGTGGTAACCTCCTCGGACGGGCCCGTCACGTCACGGAGTTGAGTATGACCACCTTCGGTGGGTGGTAACCTCTTCGGACGGGCCCGTCACGTCACGGAGTTGAATATGACCACCTTCGGTGGGTGGTAACCTCCTCGGACAGACAAGTCAAGTTACGGAGTTGAGTATGACTACCTTTGGTGGGTGGCAACCTCCGCGAATGGGTCCGTCATATCACGGACATTTCCTAAAACCACAGGCGTGGCGACGTGTCCCATTTACAGGGACTCCTGTCAGGAAGTGGTGACTGTATGCGGTCAAAAGTGCGACCCCGAAAGGGAATGGCCGGCCATCCTCGCATCATGTCCGTAGCGGATCGACTGCCACGGCGCATCTCACCACTAGTGTACAACGCAATACCTATCTAGCCTAACCTAACCTAACATAATCAATGCCATCGTTAAATGTTCCGCTCACTTGCATTTACACACTGGGCAATGTACACCCAGTCCATGAAGCACAAATTTCGCATTCTGAATAAAGGACATGTTTAAAAGTAGATATGGCCCTTGGTACAGCTGCTCCCATAGAGTCAAGCGAGGTTAGTGACCAGAAGGTCGAATCGCAGGGATCTCCACATCGATTATACGGGTCTAAGCATATGTGCATGCACGATATTTTGTATGACACGCCTCACTACACATATGATCTCGATCACGTCAGTCAAGACTTAGCAAGGTGATTGCATATGAGAGCAACGTTTGTTTTTGCTCGTTACCAGGAAGATGCAAGTCTGCATGATCCACGCATGCACCCATCCAAAAGCACACGTGTCTCAAGTTGTTGTAATTGATGCCGAGCGAGGTCGAGGTCGAGTTTGCATAATGTTGGGTCTTAGCATATTTATCTTTGTCTGGAAAATTCCTCCAGACACGTTCATTTACCAGCAGATTTTCCAGTAGGTTTTTAGTAATGCATTTGTTGCTTGATATACGCATATATATAGGTGGACGATACGATTACTATATTTTCGCTAAGAGCAGCCAACACATCCGTAGTAGAACTCCCATCTCACCACCCAACACAGTCGCCCAACACCCCAACGCCCAGCACAGCCACCCAACACTCCACCATTCAACACAGCTACCCAACACCCCACCGCCCAACACAGCCACTCAACACCACACCATTCAACACAGCTACCCAACACCCCAACGCCCAACTCAGCCACCCAACACCCCACCGCCCAACACCCCACCACCCAACACCCCACGACCCAACACCCCACCACCCAACACCCCACCACCCACCACCCCACCACACCAACCCCACCACCCAACACCCCACCACCCACCACCCCACCACCCAACACCCCACCACCCAACACCCCACCACCCAACACCCCACCACCCAACACCCCACCACCCAACACCCCACCACCCAACACCCCACCACCCAACACCCCACCACCCAACACCCCACCACCCAACACCCCACCACCCAACACCCCACCACCCAACACCCCACCACCCAACACCCCACCACCCAACACCCCACCACCCAACACCCCACCACCCAACACCCCACCACCCAACACCCCACCACCCAACACCCCACCACCCAACACCCCACCACCCAACACCCCACCACCCAACACCCCACCACCCAACACCCCACCACCCAACACCCCACCACCCAACACCCCACCACCCAACACCCCACCACCCAACACCCCACCACCCAACACCCCACCACCCAACACCCCACCACCCAACACCCCACCACCCAACACCCCACCACCCAACACCCCACCACCCAACACCCCACCACCCAACACAGTCACCCAACACCCCACTGCCAACCACCCCACCATCCAACACCCCACCACCCAACACAGCCACAAAATACCCCACCACCCAACACCCCACCACCCAACGCAGTCACCCAACACCCCACCGCCAACCACCCCACCATCCAACACCCCACCACCCAACACAGCCACAAAATACCCCACCGCCCAACACCCCACCACCCAACACAGTCACCCAACACCCCACCGCCCAACACAGCCACACAACACCGTATTAAGGAGTAACAACCTCTACTGTGGACGATTGGCACCATTTTAATGCGGGGGCGGTTTTCACGGATCAGTAAGGTGAACATTGTTTACCAATCCGTGGAAGCAGTGTGATGTTCATCTAACTTTCCTGCAGTAAAAATGAGTTCAAATATAATATAGGCATTTCAATACCTCGAGTAGATTCCCTCCTAGTTTATCCTGACCCATTATTTTCCCATAAGAATAAATCCAAACAGAAGAAAACCTGGTGGCGAAGATGGCGACTGCACGCGCCGTGAGGTTGTGTTTGCGAACGCTCCGGCCCGAGTTGATTTCCTTAGGGAAACAGGCAAGTGTTGAGAACCTTGGTGGGTAAAAACTTTCCATACGTTGTATCTGCATGTTTTGAGACATCGTAGACCACTGCACACACTCGACAATTTTATGGTAATGGTGTGTTTGAGCGTGCACCCGTGAAGAAAGCAAGTCACCCCCGGGTCACACAGTCGACGCGCCCTAAAGCACAAATCCACCATCACCACCCCGGGGTCACGTTAGTTGAAAGCTGAGTATGACGTCATCCATCCGTGGTCCGCGTCACTGATTGGTAGCAGCTGTGCTCGCATCACAAAGTGACCTCATCGCGACCTCACCTAACAGCGCACTGCACTGGACCCGACCGGCCTCAGCGGCCGGCGAGCGACAGCGACAGCTGACTGAGGGTTACGTTACGCCTGACCCCAGGTGATCGAGGACGTAGCGCCGCCTATTGGTGCCTGGAGAACTTCCAGTACGCAGCATCTGAGCAATGGAAGATAGAGTAGGTAAAGAAGAAGAATCACAAGGGTGAAATGGGTAGCACAGTCAAAAGGAAGAACGCAAGTCCGCTGGTCAAGGAGACGAGTAAAACGCGGCGCAGCGAGTGCCATGCAACGGTGGATGCCAATAGAGACAGAACGCAGCCATCAGATAACGCTCTGCTAAATGGCCTGAATACATTTATTAGGTCTGAAAACATACGAAGTACAAACGATATTACCAAAGAAATCACAAAATTCACCGACGAGGGGCTGAATGCTGTCGAAACGTCACTCAGCTTTGTGTTGACCGTTAACGACACCCTGGCCAACCGTCTGGCGGAGGCTGAAAAGAGGGCGGCACAGGCCGAACGTGACAGCGCAGAGACCAGCCACCGCCTCCAACGGCTACAAGATGAAGTGGACAACGTGCAGCAGCAGCAATTTGCTGACTGGCTGGTCTTCTCGGGGCCAGCAGTCCCGACTAGAGCGCGGCCCAGTCGACATGGAGGAGATCGGCAGATGCTGGCAGAAATACTGAATGAATTGCTCGGATTCAGGCTTGACATGGAGCAGGTGGCAGAGGTGGTTCGAGAGGGCAGTCGGATCAGCGTCCGGTCCTGGTCGTCCGAAGATGGGTCAGATAAAGACATCCTGTTGCGCACTAAGACACGGCTACAAGGACCAGGACTATTCATCAGGGAACGCCTGACGCCGGCAAGACAGCACATATTCAACCAGTTGCTCGAGCAGAGGCGGGAGCGCCGGATGACTACAGTATTTTCAAGGGCCGGAACAGTGTACGTAGTCGTATCGCCGGGGGACCGTCCGCGGCCGGTGCATGTGCAGGCCGGGCTGCAGCGCCTGCTCTGCCTGGTGGCGGAGCATCACGAGGAGAGTCGCCCAGGTAGCTCAGTTGGCTAGAGCGCTGGCCTGCACTGGTCTCCCCTGTCCTAACAACACAGGTTTCGAACCGCTACGCGCGCTCGCATTTAGCCCCCAGCTGGGAGGATCAGTTGGCAGCTGGCCCGATAAGGCCGGGGATGAGCTACCGGGCGGCCGTGTCGGTGCACTGACGGCACGCTAAGCTTTCGGTCAAAATTCTGCCGTTTAACTGGAATTCGTGGATCGGGTGGTGGGGCCAGGGTTCACGCAACAAGCTCTGCTTAGCAATTAGACCCTGGTTCATAAAGCCACCGGAGCAGAACTCTGATTAAATGTATTTAAAAAAGACAAAAAGAGGAATGCGGCAGCGCAGGCACCTAGACGACCGTCATCTGACGCTGCACCTTCTGGAGATGGCCAACGCTGTGCCGCCCCAGTGGTCGGAAGCAATTGCACCAGGGGGAATCAACAAGAGGGAGCGGATGGTGCGCGCCGTAGTGGTGTGCCTACAGCCGTGCAGCAACTTCGGTCTGGTGACGCGCGACAGATAGCTTCTGCCGCGATGGCGAGGTCTGTCAGGGGCCACAGCTCGAGGCAGCGGCCTGGTCCGCAGCCAGCGCAGGAAAGCGCTGAGAACATCTCCGCATCGTATGCGGCAGTGGCGTCCGGGGCGCGGCGGAGACGGACCGCTCCCGCGGCGCGATCCACTCCACCAAACAAGAGCACTACTTGTACACTACTACTACTCGCCAAGTGACACTACCTGGCACGGGCCAGTCTATGGTCACAGAGGAAGAAATCGACAAGGGAGACCAGGAGCAGCACTCGCTGGAGCGGCCCAACCAGGATGAGAATGTGCTGGCCGAGGCAGGGAGACGTGCTGATGCATAGCAGCGGGATCGTCCCAACAGCACTGTGCGACCGGCTTGCGCCGTCGATATCATGACGACATTCGGCGATATATGCTCCATGGACACAGTAAGACGGATTAGGAACGAGCAGGATCGCGGGAGAGGGAGAGAGGGAGAGAGAGAGAGAGAGAGAGAGAGAGAGAGAGAGAGAGAGAGAGAGAGAGAGAGAGAGAGAGAGAGGGTGGGAGAGGGTGAAGAGGATGTGTGAAGGATAGGAAGGGACAGAGGAAAGAGAGCATGACAGGCGATAGGGTGGTAGATAAAGCAGGAAACGACACGTAGCGATGCACCGGTTCAATGCGTATTGTAAATAATCACCTGAATGAAGTGTATTAGCATAATATCAGCCAATGTGTGTGGACTGAGGGACCAGCTAAAGAGGAGAGCGTTCTTTAGGCACGTACACGCAATATATCCCAGACATATAGTTGCAGTACAGGAAACGCATTCCAAACCAGACGAGGAAGGGATGTGGAGTGCAGAATGGGGAGCCAAAATATTCTTTAGTCATGGGAGGTCCGGAAGTCAGGGAGGAGTAGCATTATTCAAACCTAATGAGCATGCGCTCAATGCAAATGTTCAGCACAGTGACAGTGATGGCCGATTACTCATAGTTAGAATAACCGTCCTTGATGCAGAATTTGGGCGTTAGTGTGCGGATTGCTCGCTTGTAAAGCCTGGAAGGAGGAACATTGTACCAAATACAGAACCGTTTGGTGATTTGGCGTCTTTCAGCCGTACATCGACGAAAACGGAACGGCAGAAACAAACTGGAGTCGAGACCGTCGCAAGCCAAACAGTAGGTCGCAACTGCAAATAAAAAACGCCAGCGAACGAGTAAGTAAATGCTAATGGTATATTCCTGTGAGGGCAATGGTTATCAGCATTGTTACGAGCCGCCAGGTGGTGACCGCTCAGCCCGCCCCCTGGGCGCGGCGAGAAACCCGGCGGGCTGTTCCTGCCACCATTAGCGGCATCGAACTACTATCTATACTTGATGCCGGTAGGTGTCGCGCCCGGCAGGCCAGGCGCGGAATCGTCTGTTATAAAACTAAATTAAGCTAAACTTATCAGGTAAGTGCGGCAGTATGCATTCGTAGCTCAATAAATATATAAATAGGCGGATGGGAACAAAGCAGTAGCACTAAGTCGCGCACACAAATTAATTCAGGGCTCATATGTGTTGTGATATCCGGCAACGTCCCTCCTACCGCTGCCGCCGAGCACCTCCCGGCAGGGACAACCGGTTAGAGCAGGGTCGATAGTCTAGCCCACCACCACCCCATCAACCACACCTCGGTCCGTGACGCGCACTTCCAGTCTCCTCCTTCCGTCAGAGACGGTCTTTCAGCCGTACATCGACGAAAACGGAACGGCTGAAACAAACTGGAGTCGAGACCGTCGCAAGCCAAACAGTAGGTCGCAACTGCGAAGAAAAAAAACCCAGTGAACGAGTAAGTAAATGCTAATGGGTTTACATTGGGAAGAGGTGGTGTTATGCAAACTCAGCTGTCTCGATTATACTATTTTTCATCAGTGAAGCAATAGTATCAAATCACGGAATTGCAAGCATAGAAATTCGACCTAGCATTAGATGGGACAATCACATGCTGGTTCTAAGTGTAAAGTACTCTAGTGATAAAAGAGGACCCGGGATTTGCAAATTTAATAATTATCTATTAGAAAATGAAAGATTCAGGCAAAAGGTCACGGAAGAAATACAGCTGACAAAACAAAACAGTGGACCTTTCCACAATATTGATAATAAAGGATTGCTGATGGAGGTGTTAATGGGAAAAATACGAGAAATATGTATTCAGAGTGGAAAACAGTTGGCTTACGAGAGACATAGAGAAGAGAAAGAGTTGTTAAAACGCATTGTAAAATTAATTATAGAGATGCAACATGGTGACGATAAAGAACAGGACTAAAATGAGTGCAAAGCAAGATGGGACAATTTGCAAGAACAAAAAGGAAAAAGGGCAATGCTATTTAGTAGTGCCAGGTGGATAGAGGAAGGAGAAAAGCCAACAGCTTATTTCCTCAAACTACAGCCTAGAGCGAGAGATAATACAATTTTGCGGAAAATTGTAGATAGTGAGGGCAACGAAGCCACAGGAAGTAGGAATATTCTCAATAGCTGCGTGCAGCACTACGCACAATATATTCGAGTAGAAGGACGAATCGAACGGAAGGATCATTTCATAGATATTTGGAAAATGCAGATAATCCACAACTGTCAGAAATATACAAAAATAGGTGCGAAGGGCCTATAACTGAAAACGAATGCATAGAGGCATTGAAATCGATGGCAAGTAACAAAACCCCAGGACCATCAGGTTTTATAAGGGAATTCTTTCTAGCATTTTGGGAGCATATTGGATCACTGATAATGGATTACCTCAATTATGTGTACATCGCAGGCGAATTCTTTGTTGCTCAAAGGCGTGGCTATATAACATTTTTGCCGAAACAAGGCGACCAGACGCGGCTCCAAAATAAGAGACCGATAGTCTTGCAAGATATTTTTTTTTTTAAATAGTCGCAAAGGTGTTAGCACTGAGATTATCTGCGGTTATTGGCAATTTAGTAGCAGAAGGACAAAGCGGATTTATTAAGGGTAGAAACATCGCAGACAATTTGATGTTAGTAGATGATGTCATTTACTATTGTGAGAAACAAGGTCTATCAGGCTTCTACTAAATCTGGATTTCGCGGCCGCTTTTGACTCGATAGAGCATGACTTTTTAATGAGATCATTGCAAGCATTTAATTTCGGAGATAACTTCATTCGTTGGATTAAGATTTTATATACCAGGACAGAATTAGCTAAAATAAATAATGGGCACTCATCTAGCTGGTTCTATCCTACTAGAGCAATTAGACGAGGCTGTCCAATTTCGGGACTTCTATTTGTGCTTGCGGTAGAGATATTCGGACGTAAATTTCGAAACTCGAATTTTATCGAAGGGATCATAATAAATGGAGTAGATATAAGAATATCGCAATATCCAGATGATACCATTCTTTTCGTAAAATATGGTCGATCTGCCACACAGGCATTTGAAATGCTGAACAAATTTGGTGAAGTGTCAGGGTTAACGTTCAACACACATAAGTGCAACACGGTGTGGCTAGGACGAGACAGGAATATAAATGATTTAATTTACGATGCTGTACCAACAACAAAATTCAAATATCTAGGTATCTATTTCTCGACTAAAGTAGCTTGTATCGAGGAGGATATTAGACCAAGACTGTGGCGGATGAGAGCTGCAATGCATTTATGGAAAGGAAGAGACCTGAGCCTGAAAGGCAGAATAGTACTCAGTAAATCTTTGATTGTATCACAGTTCACGTATGTCGCGACTGTTATGGGTCTGCCAAATGAGGTTACCGAATCAATAGATAGGGAGATTTCTAAGTTTATATGGAGAAATAAACCACCTAAAGTGAAGAAAGATGTCTTATTGGCAGTCAATAAAGGAGGGTGGCCTTAAAGCTGTGAACATGACCAGATACATGGGAGCCCTGCAATTGATGTGGTCGAAGCGAATGATAGACGACAGTAAACCAACTTGGAAATACATGTTGCGAGGTGGATTAGGACGTTTCAAAGTACAGGATATATTGCGAACGAGTGCTGATAAGGACGTATTTTTAAACATAGGTGTACCAAATTTGTATGCATATGTCATTGATGCAACATGTAAAATGAAAGTGCAGTTGAACACTAACGATGTCACATTAGTCAGTACTCAATTCCTATGGTACAATAAGTATATTCAAATAGGTCAACGACCAATATTTGTGCCATCACTCTATGAGAATGGCATCAAATTAATAGGGGATTTGTTCGAACATGGCAACAGCGTAGAACATAGCATATTAGTGGCCCGATGTCCAAATATTGAAGTGTCCCGATATACGTACCAGAGTCTCTTGTATGCTATTCCACACGAATGGAAAAGATTGTTGAGATTACATAATTACTATTCATTGCCACCCACGACAAGGAATGCAAACATATCATTCGTTAGACATGACAGAAAAGAAATAGAAGCAAAAGAAATGACATGCTCCCTCATGTATGGAATCCTCCTGTCCAAAGCAGTAAGACCACCATGTCAAATAAAATGGGAGGGAGAAAATTGTAATTTACATAGGCAAAAATGGGAGAAAAATATATGCTCTCCCATATAAATGCACAAAATCAACGAAACTACAAAAAGAAGAAGACATTATTGCAAGCATTTAATTTCGGATAATAAATCGATTTGTTTGCACGCAAAAATTCCTATGCGACCGAACAATTAGTGATTCAACAGACTGCAAATTTTGCTCACACATTGATACGATCACACATTTCATAGCGAAATGCAGAACAGTGTCGCAGTTTTGGAATGTACTGATGCACAAACTGTGTCTAAATAACGGAACGAGCCCGAATCTATGCGTAGAGTACATACTGTTTGGATGCATAGGTGCAAATGACATTGTCAACTTTGTGCTGTTGCTCGCGAAGCAGTACATAATAGGTAGGAAAATACGGGGAAATGGAAGAGTGTCACTGGCGGAATTTATGGGACAGATCAGGACAATGCGTGAAATCTAAAAATACTGCATTCAAGAACGAAGCAATGCAAAGGTTTACGAATAGGTGGCAACCGCTTGTGGAAAATGTATATTTCGGTATATAAGTGGACTCATCTGTGTGCGTGTGTGTGTGTAGGTGTGTATGTGTGTGTAAGCTAATTGTGTGACCATATTCGGAAATATAGCGCCGGTGCAATCCGGACAAAGGTAAAAAAAGAAAAATATGAAGAAAACCAAGATATGCAGCATATTTTGCCTCGCTGACATCTAGATTGGGAAAAACATCTGTATTGTCAGTTGTCTTGGAGATTGAATGCATAGAATCCACGTAAACCATGCGTTTGAAATGTAGCTTGTTGCATGCAATAATTTCAAACGGATGGAATTAAAGCAGCGATTGATGAATATACGGAGGCATTGATTTCTCTTTCGCATTGTCATATGCAGCTAATGCATCCACGAACACATTTACGTGTTTCCTGGTTTACCAACAACGCTTTTAAACAAGAATATGTTTTAATAAACAAGCATAATACTACCAAAAACTAACGGAAAAATGCCCAATATGATCGCGAGCCAACACAGGTGTGTACCTGATTTGGTGATCAGTAAAAAGCAACAACAGCCAACAAGTTGGATTGCCCGGGTGAAGCATGTAGCCAACAACAGGCATGACGCTGTCAGATAACTATTAACTGTGTGTGTCTGTGTGTGTGTGTATGTGTGTGTGTATGTGTGTGTGTGTGTGTGTGTGTGTGTGTGTGTGTGTGTGTGTGTGTGTGTGTGTGTGTGTGTGTGTGTGTGTGTGTGTGTAAATTGGGTGAGGGAAGAGTAAGTCGATTTCGATTATGAAGGCACGTGACTATCAGGTTACTGGTAGCTCTCACTGTGTTGCTCGAGAAGATATATGTTCAGTGACTGGGAAGGCCGGGGAAGTGGGATCAAACTTCACGATATCAGCTGACTGCAACTAGCACCAGTCATGTGCATCAGAGCAGTGGGTGAAGGTGCCGATTCATTGACGACGTCGGAAATTAATTGGGGGGGGGGGGGATGATTGAGATGCCAATTAAGGATCAATTCATTGGCATCATCAAGGATCTATTTCGACAGTCTGATATAGGTGCCGATTCAAGACCGCTTTCAGTATTTTTATATTACCGACATTTGCATCTGGAAGTATGAAGTGCTAGTTCACAGGTATTACCAGCAAATTTTCAGGGGTGGTGAAGGTGCTAATTTAAGTGTGCCACAAGGAAGTGTGCTAAGGTACGGGACGAGTGGTGGAAATGGTTGATCAAGGGTAATTCCCGACGATCCAGAGGTATTCGATGCTTTTTACGGATAGGAGGGATCTAGGGCTCACCGGGAATTTGTCTGAGGGTCATGGTGGCAGTGTCGATTTAGCGCCGAGTCAAGGCCGTTTCCAAAATTGTGTGGCATGAATTATGAGATGTCGGTGCACGGGCCTCACCAGGGGTTATCTAAAGTGGCCGACAGGGGTCCTGCCGTACACTACGTTAGTTTATTGCAAGGTGCCAAGTTTAATAGCCTACAGACTAAAGTTTTTCCACCGTTAAATAAACCCATTGACTGAGGAGTGCAGCGTGTTGGAGGCTATACATTGTTCAAGCCGAACTACTCATAGGTGGCTTACCTATTGTTGCCTACCCCGCGCCGCCCCTGTTTTAATGTCACTGACATTCCACAAATCCACATTCAATCATTCCACAAATCCAATATAAAATGTAGCAAGCATATTGTGGCGAGACGACTGCGGACTCTCACATGATCTGTAGTTGCTGCTCAACGGACTACCCATGGTACCATCCCACTGTTGAAGAACTAGCACCACGTCCTGCATATTTCAACATTGGAGTTGCATGTGTCCCCACCAATGAGCACTACGTGGCCATCTGTAAGACAGACGTGAAATTGGTGGTGAGCGATGACAGGTCAAATTGCGGAAGACAGATGGGCACACGAAGAGACAGATATCAGACAGAGGAGATGCAATATGAAGCGCCACTCATGCAATCAATCCTATCTAGCCGAATTCTGCAAATCAGAAACGATGCAATTGCTCGAAAGTGGCCTTGATGTTGAGTGCAGGGACGGCAGTTGTGGCCCGCATTGTCGGGCTGCGGGACTCCGTGATGTATCAAGAACAAGTAAATTAATCAACTCCTTTCGTTCCTACCCACCAACCCATATTACGCCACGCACTGCCTTCAATGTGCCGTAATGTCGCTTTGAGAACCCAGATCTACCGTGGGCAATAAGTGAATGCGGATGAGAGTCTCGGCTTTCCAAGTCGACACGGTTTAGTTGACTTCAAATAAGCGCGACGTCCTCACGCAAAAATGGCATGGAAATGAAAGCAGGAGTGCTGCTGTGCATGTCATGTTACTGATGTGACGACGGCACCCTAGCGCTCACGTTACTGATGGGACAACGGCACTCAAGCGCTCACGTTACTGATGTGACAACGGCTCTCCAGCACTCACTTTACTGATCCGACAACTGCACCCAAGCGCTCACGTCACTAATGCTACAACGGTACCCAAGCGCTCACGTTACCGATGCGACAACGGCTCTCCAGCGTTCACATTACTGATGCGACAACGACACCCAAGTGTTCATTTGTCATCGTTGTCGCAATATCATCGCTCGCATTAAGCACGTCAAGTCGGTAGTGGATCCAGTGCAAATCATGCAATATTTCTTCGAGTGTCTCACCAGCTGACACTGACAAATCGATGCCAATCATGAGCATTTCTCACTGGTATGTGGTTGTTGAGTGATTGCCGGAGCGTGGGGGGCACTTCACATCGCCATAAATTAAACTTATTAACCTCACAATTTGAACTGAGCTAGTGTTTTGGCATGCAGCTTAGTTGTCGGCAACAAAAACGCCACCTCATCTGGTGATTAGCATCTTGCTAACACATGATGACAAGGTATATCTGTAGCCTGCTTCATATGCATTTTTACCACTTAATGCTTACTACACCGACGTAAGCTTTAGCTTACTACTTAAAACTTTACTCTGTTTCATATCAAGATTAGTAGATCAGTAGATCAAGATCAAGATCAGATATGTGATCAAATGCACGCGTTTATAAAATCTCTTTGGCTAATATTTTCCAATTCAGTACTCGAGGAATTGTGTCAATATTCCTTAATTTCATACTTTAACTAGTTAAAGTAAAACATGTAACTGCAAGGAAGCACTGCAAAATGTAGGGTAGAAGAAAGCTGCAACTTGAGACTCTTGATACTGTTATATCGTCACTGACACAGGACGCTCCGTCTCGGGTCTATATTCACTGACGGGCGTGTGAAGACTGCCGAGGCGGCCGGCGCGGCAGATCGCCGACATAGGTCCCCCAACAGATGTTCCCCATCTGTCGGGCCATCGCACACGTCTCCTCACAGACACACAACATCTCCCTTCCCTCTCCCCCTTCCCCCTGGTTTCTCGACTCAGCAGTGTCGGTATCGTGCGATACCGATACTGTGGGGGCGGGGTTGACATTGCCCTTCAATACCGGACCGATCGTGGGATAACGGTCAGTCGGTCAGGCGGTCGTCGTCGTCGCTGGCTGCGACGGGAAGCGTCGGGAATGGCCACGGGCTCAGTAAACCTAACAGTTTTACGACAGGTAGTGGTCGGGGCCGAACTATCCTCGTCTCAACTGGCTTCCTGACTAACTGATGAGGTGTTCGCGCCTGCACCCGTGATCGACGTCATGGAGCGCACAGGCCGGACGGACCATCGATTTCGCCACAGCACGCACCCGCTCGGAAGCTTAACCAAATAGTCACGACGCACGCCGACACCAACAACCACGCCTGCTCGGTCCCATAGACCGGTGGTTCGGTCCTGAATGCATACGTGCACCCCGATACCGACAGTCAGCAGGGGCCTGGTGGCTCGGTCGTACCGTTCTTGTACGTTTTGCTGCGTGGATGCGGTCGTAGCGTCGGCGTTGTCGGCTGCTGTTTGCCACTCAGGGGAATATGCACGGTGGTGGGCCGGGACGACTGACCGGACCGGATGTCCAAACAGCACTTGGCTGGCGAGTGGCCGTGGTCACGAGGGGCGTTGCGCAGCTCCAGCAAGACCCTGGCGAACTTGTCGGTGTCCATGTCGCCGCTTGTAGTGTTTTTGGGATGAGCCGTTTTACGGCCTTCACAGCCGCCTCAGCGTGTCCATTACTCTGTGGATAGTGAAGGGTGGACATTTCGTGCTGCACCCCCACCGCTGCAGGAGCTCGCGCGTGTGCCGGGAGGCGAACTGTGGACCACCGTCACTTCGCAGGGTAACAGGCACGCCGATGGCGGAGAAGATGCGGCGCAGCTCTTGGACGAGCGTGCAGGCTGTGGCTTTATGCCTGCAGTTAATCATGATGGGCCAACCCGACAGACGGTCGGCATACACCAGATAGGTCCGCCCCGCATGTTCAAAATAATCTGCGGAGACGGACTCGAAGACTCGCGACGAGGTAGGAGTTTTCCGCAAGGGTTCGGCTCGTTGACTGACCTGTCGTTTTTTTATATTGTATGCAGGTGTTAGCGATATTAGCCACGTCCTGATCTATCCCGGGCCAACACTGTGTCTCGCTCGTCTTCTGGCGCGGTCGACCCCTTGATGTCCCACATGGGGGCTGTCCAGGGTCTCTCGTCGCAGGTTGCGTGGTATTATTAGACGCTGGCCGCACACCAGAAGCCCCCCCCATCACAGGTGAGTCGGTCCCGCATCCCCCAATATGGACGGACGGCTTCCTCAAGATTCGCCTTATGTATCGGAAACCCGGCCAGGGTGACCTCCAACAGGGCCTGGTATTCGGTATCTGTGCGTGCTGCATCACGCACTCTGGTCAGCGTCATATCAGCATCTACCAGGTCGTCGTCCCACCTTGTAGCTTAGATGACACTGCGCACCTGGTGGGCGATGTCTCTATCAGCTTCCTCGTCGTCCTTCGTTGGCTGGTCAACAGGTGCGCGGCACAGTGCATCTGGGACCGCGTGCTGTTTGCCGGCTCGCCAGACGGCGGTGAACGTGTACGGTACTGGCTTTTCCCTGAGGCGTAGCAAACGTTAGTTCTCAATGTCTGCCAGCGACTTGCTGTTGAGAAGAGGGACCAGCGGCTGGTGGTTTGTGATGACGCTGAAGGTAGGCAGGCCGGCCAGATATGCACGACACTTTTGCATGCTCTAGGTGATCGCCAACAGTTCCAACTCCACTGTTGCATACCGTGACTCCGAGTATGTGAGGAATCGAGACCCGCACTGGACGAGTTTCCACACGCCTGCATGACGCTGCATGAGGGCGTACCCTAGCCCTTTCCGGCGAGCAGCGTCGGTTTGGAGCGCCGTTGGCAGAGTGGGGTCGAAGTATGCCAGAACGGGTGGCTGCAACAATGTTTTCTTAACTGCCTCAAAGACGTCTTCGTGCACTGCTGACCAGGCCCATACGCGAGAGGGTCGTAGCAGGTCCCTCAGCGGCTCTGCCGCGTCAGCTGTCTCCGCTGAGAACGCCTCTAGCTAATTAACGAGGCCTAGAAAGCTAAGGAGATCAGTGATGTTGGCAGGACGAGGAAACTGGGATATGGCTTCACATTTGCGGTCATCAGCGGTGAAGCCGTACGCGCTGACCTTGTACCCGCAGTAGGTGAGGCTGGGCTCGGCGAACACCAGGTTGTCCGGGTTCAGGGTGATCTCGTGCTCGTCGCAACACTCCAGACGTGACGCAGATGCGAAGAATGTGTTGCGTCGTGGGCCAGTATGTCATCACACAACCTACACGTGTTGGCAATTCCGGCGAGGGCACGGTCACCGCGTCGGTTATACTCGTCTCCGCTGATGCACAGGCCCATCACCCCTCGACGGAAGCGGTATCGTCCCCATGGGGCCATGAAGCACGTCAGGTCTATGTCGTCCCCAGCCAAGGGTATTTGCAAGTACCCTGACTTGGCGTCGAGCTTGGTGAAGTAGCGATCGCCTGCCGTGATGCCAGACACCAGATCGTGTGCCGTGGGGCAGGGTGGGCGGCGCGTCGACCAAATGTATCCAACACCGTCAGGTCCACTGTGAGCCGTGTCGTGGGCTTACTATTCTCATCCGCGGGCGCTTTTGGCACGCGTACCATTTGGTGCACCCATTCGGTCGGATGAGTAACGGGGTCTATGACCCCTTGCTGAATCAGTGTGTCGAGCTGCTCTTTCACGGATTCTCGGTAGGCGTAGGAAACCACCCTGGCCGCCGTGAGAGCTCGCGGTTTTGCGTCGTCTGTTAGCTCTGTGCGTATGGGCCCACCACTCATCTCACGAAGCTGGCCGTCCGGAGCGAGTACCCGGGGAAACGCCGCCTGGAGCTGTTCCAGATGTGCAGCTCGCTGTGCTGGCGTTGGGTCGCCTTGTTCCGGCGCCCAGACTGATTAACCCCGACTCGGTGCCCGTTTTACGACCGTCGTCTGGGTCGATCCGTGAGAGGCGACCGCATCTGGCGGTGCCACAGCTATCGACGGGCCTGGATCACGTGGTGCTGACATATCTGCCAGTGGTGGCCTTGCCAAACCAGGCGGCGTCCGCGCAGCGTGGGTACAGTGCTGAGCAGCGGCTGGGGGGCCCGGTCATCTGGTGGCGGTGGGCGGTGGGCGGAGGCGGCGATGGGGCACGAGGGGTCGCGGCGAGTGTCAGGTGCTCCGGGAATCGCTGTGGTAGTATCGCGAGACATACGCAACCTACCCAGGAAAGCAAGGCATTATCTAGCCCACGGACGACAGTCACGTGTGACGATGTCGCTGTCTCCAAGAACAAGTTCGCACTTGAAAATTCGAGCTCGTGACCACCTGCCGCATATAAACGTGCTCACGTGGGCTGCAGGTTGACGATGCCCAGCTGTCTAGCCTCATCAACGTTTATGGCTGTGCTCTTCGCCCCAGAGACGGGGATCCACACAAGGGAGCCCTGTCCCCCACGATGCCTGACAAACACCCTCACACATGGTGTTTGGACCGGCACCCCGTCGCCGACACCGCGCATCACCAGCCCGACGTGACCGACCGGCTCATCCTGAGACCTGTCCGGAAATCTCCTCCCACGTGGTGGACTGCTGTGCCGCCAGCTGGCTGGGGGGACGGCCTGTTGGGCCACGGCTGTCGGGGCGGGCGCGGCGGGGGCTACCGCGTCGGTCGCTGGGAGACGGCCTGTTGGGCCACGGCTGTCGGGGCGGGCGCGGCGGGGGCTACCGCGTCGGTCGCTGGGAGACGGCCTGTTGGGCCACGGCTGTCAGCGCGGGCGCGGCGGGGGCTACCGCGTCGGTCGCTGGGAGACGGCCTGTTGGGCCACGGCTGTCAGCGCGGGCGCGGCGGCGGCTACCGCGTCGGTCGCTGGGAGACGGCCTGTTGGGCCACGGCTGTCAGCGCGGGCGCGGCGGGGGCTATCGCGTCGGTCGCTCACATGGGCTGTGCGCCACGGGCTGGGAGACAGGCTCCGGCAGTAGCAGGCGGATTCGTAGTGACCTCGCCTGTTGCAGACCCGGCAGCGGTGCGTGCGTGCGGGGCACTGGTGCAGCAGCTCCCTGGGATGCCAGGATCCATGGCACCTGCTATATCGTCCGTCGCTGCGGTCCCCGTGCGTTGCGATGCGATCTTCGCGGTACGCTAATACCGGATGGAGCCGGCTGGCTTGCAGAGCTGTCGAGTCGGCGTGCGAATTTTCTCTGGCACGACAGATATCAATGCATTTTTGTCGCGACGGGTCTGGGTCGCTGAGCAGGACTCGGAGAGTGTCCTGGTCTCTAATCCCCGTAACAATCCTGTCACGGAATTGTTCCTCGGTGCAGTGAGGGCAGAAATCGCAAAAATTGAGCGGCTTCCTTCAGCGCAATGAGGTAAACGTTAAAGCGCTCGCCGTCTGCTTGTTGGCGTAAGTAGACGTCCCGACGGTCCAGAATCACTGACCGCTGGCGCCGCAAATGCCGCTCAATAGCTGCTACGATCGTTGCGATATCGCTGTTGCTGCCCACCTCGAGGATATGCGTGGCAATGCGTGTCCACTCCTCGTCCAAAAGAGCAAAGAGCACAGCCCGCTGCGCCGGCCTCGACATGGCGTCCATGCCAGCCAGTATTGCATGCCCATAAAACTTCAGCCGCCATGTAGCGAACTCCGGAAGGCTGGCCGTTGACACCAGCCGTGGCGCCGGGGTGGCGGCGGCGGCCACGTGCGGTCTGTGGGCGTGTTGGCCAGCGTGGACCACTGGAACGTCCTCAGGCCGTGGCTCGACCGGGCTCCGGTCAGGGAGTGTCGGCTGGGTGGGCGACATCATCGTGACCAACTGTTGGTGTTGATCCGCCGTCATTTCGAAGTGGCGCTGCATAAGTGCGGTCAACCCGACCACTGCGGCGATCGCGGGGTCACTTGCCGCTGGAGGGCCGGGGTCCAGGGTATCACTTTTACTGTCCGTCATTCCTGCACTGCACTTATTAGCTATTCAGTGGTTCACGTGTCCTACTGATCGCGCCATGTTATATCGTCGCTGACACAGGACGCTCCGTCTCGGATCTATATTCACTGACGGGCGTGTGAAGACTGCCGCAGTGCAGAGGCGGCCGGCGTTGCAGCCGGCCGACACAGGTCCCCCAACAGATGCTCCCCATCTGTCGGTCCATCGCACACGTCTCCACACGGACACACAACAGATACCAGAGCAGAAATATGTCAACACCCATCCTGAGAGCAAACGAGAACAAGCGTCAACATCAATGGCGAATTGTTATTTTAAGGCACCTCATTCGTCCTTCAGCCAAACTAGAAGGGACGAGGTGGCCATCTGTCGACTTAGAATTGGCCACACACTAGCCACACATAGGTATTTATTGTGCGGGGAAGAAAGACCGAAATGTATAAGGTGTAATGCCGCACTATCTGTGCACCATGTGTTGGTGGCGTGCCCGGCATATACGGAAGAACGTAGGCGTCACTTCGGATATGATGCTCATACTCTGAAGTTGGACGACTTGTTGGGAAACGATTCACGATTTATACACAACAGAGCGGTTTTGTGCTTCCTTGCAGATATAGGATTTGAAGTAATATACACACCTTCCTAGCTGATAATTTGCTTCCACAGAAATCCTCTGCTAAGCGCTCTTCATATGTGGCAATCTGATATGTGATTAAGCAAGCTTGTTATGGGTGCAATATAATCCAATGGGGTTGACGCACCCTAAAACCCCAATAATCAATCAAGGCACCTCATTACTCGCTTGTGGAAAAAACGTCTTTCTGGAAGCTGAACAGGAAAATAGTTTGTCATCCTATTCACACGTGGGTAGATAAGAGGGAGCAGGGAAGAGGAGGTAGTGATAGGTGCAATGGTCCTTGTTTTTTATGGGGGAGTGGTTTTATATTTTCTAGAAAACTAGAAAACTTCTTGACGGCTGGAAATTGGTAGTCATTTATCACATCATGGATAAAAAAAAGTATCAAAGGGGTCACCGTGGAGCGCAACCAATGTGGAATAGTGCTTGCTATCACGTTCTAGAAAAGCTTATGCAGCTCTAACTGGTATGTACCGCCGGCGACAACCATAGATATACTAAAGTATGGGCTGTGAGCCGACCAACCGAAAGCACACAGAAGAAGTGCCGGCATCCGTTCTACTTACATTTAGCTCTGGTATCGATGGTGCAGTGCTCCTCACTGTACACAGGACAGAACGCCGTCTCCATTGTGGAAGCCAAATTACCGCCGCCAACGAGAAACAGCACGAAGACATGTCTCGCTCGATGTGCATGCCAAACACTGCCTGGGTTGTTGAAATGTCCCGGCAGAACGTGAATCGCACAGATACCGATACCGACAACACGCGTTAATTCTTAGACATCTCACCTACTTTTCATTGACTTGGGCCCACACAGTGCACCAAGTTCTACCGATTCCCCTTCATCTGACTGTAACTGACGGTAACTGCGGTAGCCGCCAGAAGGTACGCAAATGGGAAGAACAACAGTTGCGCGTGACCGCTGTGAGGTAGACGCTGTCGGCGGTTTTGGCCGTCGCTACGATCAGGTGATGGACTGAGTATAATTGCCGTATCAAACTTTCTCAGGGCCATTTGGGCCAGGTACGGATACAGGAGACGCTTAAGCATGCCCCCCCCCCCTCTTCTCATGACGCCCATCGGGACGGGAAAGTGCACTTGTTTTTCCTCAACGGATTTTTGTCTGTCGAATTGTCTCCCTTCAACAGATATTTCTGACGAATGTTTTCTTTAAGAAGACAAGGCGCCCTATTGAGAGGAGCAGGTGTCCCTTCAGTCTGCTTGACTGCATCCTCCCTGCTCAACGAATGTTTCGTCGAAGGCCCCCTCCCCCCACGAAATGTGCTCCCCATGAATTAATATATGGATCCGCCCCTGACTTGGTCATCTTTGGAGACGATCAACAAGATATATCTTTCAGTGCTCGCGCTCATGGTTAATGGCTATTTCGTGGATTGTGGAGCGAAAATTGAATGAAAATGTAGCAGTCTAGGAGTGAGAATGTAGGACAATGCAAACTTGCATGAATGCCAATACCGAGCAGATCATTCAGGGAGAGTCAGAAGCTGATTTATCACCATGAATGCAATCCGTTCATTCGTTCATTTGTTCATCCGTTCATTCGTTCAAGAATTCGTTCATTTGTTGCTGCTGTGTTGTAGTTGTGGTTGTAAGAAGTAAATTGTTAAGCTTTTATAAATCAGTCAGTCTGAAATTAGCCCCGGTTGGTGGTAAGCAGTAACTTGTACGTAGTAGATTTAAAGTAGCAAATTAAAATGGTAGATTTTGTGTTATGAAACATAATTTTACAACTACAAGTTACTACTTAACACTTACACAGAAATTGTGCTTTATGGAGCAGGCTGCAGTTGGTCAGAAGCACCCGATTGGTGTAGGTAGCTAAGATTGGTGTAGGTAGCCTTCCATACATTGATGACGAACTAGCACACAAGATTTACTCGGCTACTAGATCGTCCAAACTGTCTATTAGGATAGCATGGAAATGTGGGGAAACCCTATTGCAAATGGTAACGCACTCTGCTCTCGACCCCTCAACTTTTCCAGCAGAACACAGGCAATTCTTCACTTGCGCTACCGGTGTGAAGGGTAAATTCCACACACAGAATGTTGTTCGGCAAATCGGATACCAAGTTTCACCCATTATAAGCCCTTCTACATGTGGGAAACCAAAATAAGTGTCCGCGATCAATGCAATGAACATCTAAGAGACGCGAAGAATCAAACACCACACACGCCTTTTGGTGAACATAGGAAGCAGCACCATAGCACAGGCGTCATCCACATAAGGTCACAATAACTGTCAGTCCTCCGCACCTGCAAAGACGTGGCAGATCTGAAAATAGCCGAATCTATCGAGATAAGGAACCGTAAGCCACATATCAACATTATTGCTTCTTTTTGGAAGCTGATCAAGCCCGCTCCGTACAGTTATTATCATTAGCTGTGTTGGCACTGTGATGCTGCTGGTGTGCTGTTGGCACTGTTACGCTTGCTGATAGTGTTGTGATCAGATCACCATGTGGCCGGTCGATGCTACAGCCCAACTTGCTGTCTGATGTCCATGTGTACATGCCCCCTTTCCTCTCCATCCATTCATCCCTAGCTCTCTCTCTCTCTCTCCCCTCCCACTCTCTCCCTCTCTCTCCCTCCGTCTATCTATCTCTCTATACCTCCATCTTTCTGTATTTCTGTCTCTCTTTCTCTCTGTCTCTGTCGCTATCTTTATTTCCATCCGTGTCTATATCGCATTCTCGCTTTCTCGCTCTCTTTCCCCATGTGGCTCTCCGCTTTCCTCTTTTTCTCCGCCCTTTCCCCTAAACCTTTTCTCTTGTCTGGGTCACTCAAGTATCTCCCCGGTTTTTGGGCTTTTTGTGCCGTGAATTTAGGACTAAGTCACGCGTTAGGCATCTTTTGTGTTGGCTGTGTCATCTGTGACGTTTTGGATCTTTGGACGTATTAGGTATCGACTGAAGATGCCTTGGAAGCGAAATATATCTAGAGTAATTTCGAATTCGAAATATTATTATGCGCATAAGGCTGGTAATTCAACTGGTTTGCATATGATTTCAGGCATTATCCCTTCTGGCAACAGGAATAAAAAGGAAACTAAAATGGCCATGACCGAACCGTCATTGTCCACGGAAGGATAAAACCGGAGACGGGTGTCAGTTAGTCAGGAATTTCACCATATATTTCACGTTGATTTTTTGCTGTCAATGCATTACAGTTCTGACATATTTGTAATGTTCTTCATTGGCGACAGAGTGTAGGTTTGGAATTTTGATGGAGTGTCACCTTGGCTGGTGACACTCCATCAACTGTTAGCCCTGGATTTTCACCCGTGTCACGACTTGTGCAGTTCATTTGGAGCTGGATCACTGCCTAGACGTTGATGGCTTTGCAACGTCACCGCGCCGCATGATCTCATACCGAAGAATGCCCAGGCGGGTGTTCAGCGACAAGTCCACGAGCTTTAGAGCTGGTGTTAGGAAGCTGTGTTGTCGTCTCAAAGGGTAGGGTGGAGTGGGAACCAGGAGAACATCACCGACGTCCATTCGCAAGGTTGCATGCAAAATTTCAACCATGCGGCCTTTTTCCATTTTCAGGGCGCCTGGGAACAACTGACGAGAGACCAATTAAGCGATTGTTTGGGTTAGGACGCCAGGGACGAGATGCTTCGATCGGTAGTGACCGAAGCAGTCGACCTCCCGAATGGTGGCCCCTTGGCGCAAGTGAGCATGGATCCTGATGACCTACAGGCGCTGACGCGGAACCTCCTGGTGGTCGGTCACGCCCGCTCCACTCTGCCTCCCCGTGACTTCATGGTCGCGACCTGGTCGGCCGCCACAGATGGTGTCACGTCCAACTCGTGGCCGACCACTTCGGGAGGTGCTGGCGACGACAGCACCTGGTGGTCTGCCGCAGCGCTGGACGCTGACGGATAGCGCTGGAAATTGCAATGCCGGCGATCTCCTGCTGGTCGCAGAATACGTGCCGCGAATCGCTGGCCGCTGGCTCGCGTGGAGCGTCCCAGATCTAGCTCGGATGAGCTGGTGCCACCACCCGAAGTGAAAACTGCCAGAGGAATGCGCACTCGTCCTGCCGGAAAACACTGCCTCCTGGAAGGGGGGCGATGGGTGCGATAACAGCATTAGCGTGCGTGGCGTTTGTGTGATGTGTGGTGTGTGGTGTGTGGTGTGTGGTCTGTGGTGTGTGGTGTGCTTGTGTGATGTGTAGTGTGGTGCTTTACTACGGTAAAGATGAAGTCTCTTTCCAGCATACACAGTGCATGCTATGCAGGTTTGTTGTTTCCTATGTCTCTATGATTTTACTACCCACCCTAGCTGATACCATCGTAATCACCTTCGATACAACGGAGTGTCTGATGGTGTGTTGATGTCAGGTGTGCCTACCAGTACAGCATATTGATAGCTTGAAACCAGGAAGTCAACCCGGTTTGCTATGACCTGTGGTTTGTGCTTGGGAACAACATGCTTCGATAACTAGATGCTTATATTTTCCCAGTGTCTGAAGTTGTGGTGAGTCGAGAGTATTCTACGTCTCATCATCGATGAGTATTTCATCAGCATACTATTGTACATGGAGTCCGTCACTGACAAGATGCAGAGAATTAACCCTGCCAAACTGTTTATGCTCTATAAATGCATCGATACAAGACGTTGCAAAGGAATCTTGGTCATAACTAGGTTACAAGCGGAATTATTATACTCAAGTAAACATGCTTCCAAAGCGACACCCCTACTTCTGGGCCAGATTGCATCCCTCATCAATGAAAGATTGACCTATAAAGCAAGTGTTACATTGACTGGAGGCGTTATGGACGAAATATGTTCGCATCCGCAGACAGGCTACGATGCTGACTCGGCGATATATTTTATGAGGATTGCAATCCAACACCATAAAGTCGCTCCCGGTTCGGATCGAACCTCAAACACGACTCTTTCATCAAATTTATGGCAATATTTCCGACATCAATAATCGAATTGGAACCTTTTGACAGTGCGCTGTCCAGCCTGCGTCAGTCAATGGATTGCGGCCGAATTTTTTTTTAATGTCCAAATGGTGTTTAAGAATCATCAGCATTGATGCATGTCAAACGATGTGTGCAGTCGGCTGCTGTATGAAGAGATATTAAACTCCGTACGACTATTGATGTATTACTAGAACAAAGCAGTGTCCTAACATGTCACAAGCCCATCCAAGGATACTTCTCAACTCTGGTCTTGGGCTTTCATTTGTCATTTTACACTCACTTTATTCAGCGTTGAAATATGAAAAGTTGAAAGGAAGCCGAGAAGAAAATTGCACCAATGCTGGAGCAACGTAACATAAACTGCGGAATCGTACTTAGTTCTGATTGTATTTTTCGTAGCTATCGTAACGGCATTCCCAAGAACAAATGTTCTACATCAAATTCTGGAACGTGACATCTGCCTTCAGTATACCCAGAAAACGGAGCCCTCTGTCAGCTTTCCAGGAATGCATTTCGGCTTTGACACTCCGGTGAAGAAGACTTCTTGACCTATGAATGAGGCGGTTGGAATGTTGCCTGACGTTTACTATATTGGTGTGTTAAGGCTCACTGAGTACTCTGTGCAGCTTCCTGTATTTCTACGTTGAATATTGAGGCCAATGACACATATGACACACAACTCATATGTATATCCGCAAAAATACCGACATCTTGCTTTCAGCAATCATTGAGGTGCTTGCTGTACGAGAAAGTTGACAATTTCGCTTAACAAATGAAATCGTTTTTAGCAACAATTTGATGACATTACGATTCTATTGAAAACATAATTCTTCCTAGTCGTCTATTTTGTAATGCTGTGGCTTGGAAGTCATCGATGGATGTTTTCAGGTCGCTAATAATATGCGGCTTGCCACGTTGTGCTGACGTCATCATTGTTACCTCTTTTGTCTATATTTATTTTTTATTGAGCTTAGCATGTCAAGAAAGTTGTACGATGTAACTCTCAGCTTCATGTAGATAATTAGATTCTTAAAACATAAGCGTGCACATCCATAGTTATGAACGAAGACGTAGGAACGAAGACGTAAAGCCCACATCCATGGTTGTTTGAAGGTCTCATCAGTTAGGTATAGCTCACTATGTTTTTGCTGAGCGGCAGAGAGCTGGGGGAATTATGATCCTACTTGTTCCCAGCTATGATGCAGGCATTTTTACTGATGTCGGTCTGGGTGTTCGTGAGCTTTGTGGTGCGGAGACTGTGCGTACAGCGCATAATTTTAGACAAATTCAAACCACTGGAATGGAGCCAATACTGAAGTTATTTATGAAGAATGATGGCTTTAGTCAATGGGGGTTAAGTCGTGTCTGCGTAGCGAATGGACAGGGTTCGTTGATCCCAACGGCAATTAATTTGCTTGAAATCTTGAACAGCCCTGCAGTGGGGCATCCCATTAAGTATCTAGTGTCCTGCTACGCATTCGTCTCAATGGGACAGGCACTGCATGCATGAAGATATTCATCTTGCAACCCAGCATGGGCTGCAACATGAATAGGTTGGCAAATTCAGCCGGATGAAGTTTTACTGGCTCTTGATCAGAAACTTTTATTACGGGTAAATTATGCTGTTGGTCATTAATAGAGTCTCACACGTAATCAAATGGAGGTACTTAGACTTCGCGAACCCAAATTATACTGTGTCGTAAAATGCGACATATTAAAAGCGGAAAATATCCGGTGTATTTTAGCATTTGCATGCCATCATCCGACTCGTCCATTCGAACCGTTATCAAGCAACTGCGTTTCCTGCAAGAAATGTCAAATTCCATAGACAGTACATTGCAGTATATTTTAGTGTGCAGCAAGGTATATATCAGTGGCATTAGTAATGAAGCGTGGAGCAAAGAAAAAGCAAAATGCCACTTAACCTTACAGAACATTGCATATCGCGACACTTCTACATCCAACCACCTCAATAAAATGAACTTAACATGAATTAATATAGCCGCCTATATTGGATAGTATAATTGAGAAGTATAATTCAGCCCTAATCAGCCAGCGTATCACTGTGAGGGAGATTTCCATCGCCCCTGGCTTATCTTGGATAGCGACGGAACCACTTCCGCAAGCGTGTTCAAACTGTGTGCGCCGACTACTTTAAATATACGGCTATGTTACGAATTAGATCAAACAAACTTGGATGCGTGGCCGTGTTAGTTTAGACAAACATCAGGTCATACACGCATGTTCGGATGTTCACATTTCTGCACCAACGATCTGATCAATACACGATTAGAGTGTGTCAATGCGCGCCACTGAGAACTATTTTGGCATGGGTCTGTAAGTGTGCCATGAATTGCAATGACCTGGTGTCCCGTACCCTCCGTGTGTTTGCCTGAAGAGGTCACTGCCCAATCCATGGCAATGAATTGTTCTCGTGTCTTCGATCGAAAGCAAGAAAGTAAGTACCATTCGTACAGACAACCACCAGTAAAGCCTCCACTCACCAATTAAATTGCGCTAATTTCTCCAACGTTTCTTGCCAAGGATTACCGCTGGTCTTTCCGCACCATTCCTCTTACCTTATCTTCTGCTTGGTAAGTCCCTGGCCCGCGATCTTCTCTACTCTGCCTTGCTATCTGCTGATATATATTTATATATATATATATATATATATATATATATATATATATATATATATATATATATATATATATATATATATATATATAATATATATGTTGTGGCCGATATGACTGCTACCCAGTTGCTGTTACCCGTTGCACGTTACACGCATGGTGGGGCTACGCAGATTTATCAAGCTCGGTGAATGGCTCCGGTGACGCGGGCCTCGGGACGTGTCTCCAGGCTGAATAATCTGCTGAAAGGAAAATGATAATCGCGAACTAGAGCAATATCCGGCTTGGATATCCGTACGGATATCCGCTTAATACGGATAACGGAGCGGAGCGGATCGCATAGTTTTGCGAATATGAACGGATACGGATTTGAGAACGGTCATGATGACACTCTCAGCTAAATAAATGCACTCAAACTGCTATCAATGGCCTGTAGATGTACTATCAATAATCACACTCAGCAACCTACCTATCCCACGTGTTGCTGCATGCTTCCTTAGGTAAATTCCTTAATACATATTATGTATGCATGGCTCCACATGTAAGCGATGTCACCGAAACTGGAGCATATGTTGTTTGTAGACGAAACAGATCGTTATGAAATTGTGGCTGACCTTAGCATTGCCTCTGAAGTGGTGCAAATTTTCACAAAATATATTCACGCAAGTGTAAGTCATCTTAATGTGGTCTGAATAAATGAATTAGGAATATATGCACGTGATTAGAAGACATTCTAATCACGTGCATATATTCCTAGAGACCTTCTTCCTATAGAAGACCTTCTAATCACGTGCGAACCAGTGCGCAATGCGCATGTAAGGGGAGAGAAGCTACTACCGACTAGAGTATATTAAACAACGTTCCGGCACCTGCAAACAAAGCCTTTCTTCAAATTTGTCTGAACTAGCATGTCCGCATCCGTCATTTTACCGTGATTGGAAAGAGCATGATAACTGCTAATTTAGCATGATAACGTTTAGTATGCATGTAAGTGCATAGAGGAAAACATTGCCAGTGTCAATCCACCTCCAAAGCTAAATGTCTAACATTTACATCACTAGGGCAGCTAATATGCTGCGTTTTATTGGTGCATTCAACGGCCCATGCGTTCGTAAGCTTTGCTTCATGAGCTCTGTAATACAACAAAATCACGAAATACTAATCACACAAAAACGATTCGCTTTTGTTCTTACTGACAAATATAGTGTACTTCTTCTTGAAAACTAACTAACTGTATGCATACAAACATACATGATGCCGTCAAATATTTTTTTCAACTGCACCTCAATATTTCAACCCCGTTTCTACCAAACGTCGGTCACAAATGTTTGCGACTTTCCATGAGCTCGCACTGCATTATTACGTACTCTACTTTGCCGTGCCCCATTCTTTGGTTGGCACGCCATTGTCTTGCCCTGTCCTTTGTCTGGACCTGTCCATTGTCTTATCCTGTCCTCTACTTAACTTCGCCCCTGTGTTGCTGGGCTCTCTGCCGTTCCGTGCCCTTCGACATGCTCTGCTTTGCCGTGCTACCTCTCTATATTGTCCTGCCGTCTGCTTTTCCGTTTTCTCTGCAGTGCTTTGTTCCTCCTCACGGCCTGCATTGTTTTGCCTCGCCTTGACTTCGCCTCTCAACAACTACCTTGTCCTGATTTCTCGTCAGCCTTTTCTTTCTTTCCTCAAGCCATGCCCTTTACCTCGTCTCACTCTCTGTCTTGTCTTCTCCATTTGTCCTCGTTCTGTTTTGTTCCTTGTTCCATTTTGCCACCTCGCTTGTCCTTTGTTTGCTTGTCTTGTTGTCTCGTTTGTCATGTTTCTGGTTCTGTATTGCCTTCTCGGTTGTCCTTTTTCCTTCCTTGTCTTTTTCCCTGCATCGATCTGCTCTCAGCTGCCTTTCTGTGTTGGCTGTTTTCCTGTTGTACCCCATCTCAGCACACCGAGTTCCGCGTTGAGGACAGACCGTGATAGCGGAGGGAACGTGATGTGATCCGTGTGACTTGCAGTTCGACTCGAGTGCCTACACTTTCAGGTACTGCGTCTCTTAGTCAGGGGTTTCTTCAGGAAATCTTTCCAGATCTGACGTGTCATATATATGTATATATATATATATATATATATATATATATATATATATATATATATATACATATATATATATATACATATGGATACATATATATATACATATGGATATATATATGTATATACATATATATATATATATATATATATATATTCATGCAGTCCAGCGTGTAGTACTGCGCAATCATCAAGTTCGACAAGGAATGACAGGATCAATATATAGTGTTGAGCAAAATACACTTCAACATAAATTTGTTTTTTTTCACAGGAATTATGTCGTGTTGTCAGTCAAGCTATGAGGCGAGTGACGTCTTGAAAATGCCGCTGTAGCTGACAAAGAGACGACAGCATCACCACGTAAGTTCACGTATGCAGGAACGCTGCCGAGTAGTGACACTGCTGTGCTCATGGAACATTATATCAACTCTAAGTAGAATGTAAGCAAGTAGAAAGTGGACTTTAAGGACTGATTAGGAAATTGCTCACGTGGCACGTGCAGCAATGGTATATATATATATATATATATATATATATATATATATATATATAGATATATATATATATATATATATATATATATATATATATATATATATATATATATATATATATATATATATTTATATATCGTGATCGCAATATTTCACATTTTCGATTCGTTGGCTTTCTTTGGCTCTAATACAAGGCTAGATGAAGCTGATAATCAAACAGAGATGGCGGTGCGTTGAGCATTGTCTAGAAACCAAAAGCATCGACACCGCTTAAAAGAAGTTTTAAGAATAATCATCTGTCCCGAATGCTTCGTGTAAGGCTGTCATTTACAACATTGTAGGCCAATATAGGCAAGACAGCGACTTACGTGATCAGAACCAATCCAAGGTCCGCCCTCGCTCCGCTCGAACGCCCGAGAAAATCGATGCGGTCAAGTCAGCTGTAGCGACGAGCCCGAGCGTGCTACTAAGGAGGGACACAACGAATTGGTTTGGCGTACTCATCCCTTTGGAAAATCACAATGATAGACCTGAGTCTCTAGCATTATCGCATGCAGCTTAATCACCAATTGACGAGCGGGGACAAGGCCAGAGGGGTCGAAATATGCCGATGGTTCGGAAACCAAGCAAATAGCGACTCCTCCTTTCTCGACAGAGTGTGGTTCTCAGATGGACTCATCAATCGCAAGAACTGTGCGTTCTGAGACATATTAAAGGCAGAAGAATTGCACAAAGCATCCATGCACAGCAACAAGTGCACCGCTTGGGTAGCGTTCAGCAGCCAAAGCATCATAGGACTATACTTGTTTGAGGAGGAAGACGAAACAGCGAGTCACCGCCGAACGATGAATTCAAGTGCTTCAGGCGTCTTGGAGATATCTCGGACATCAGATGGACAGTCACCGCGACAAACAGTTGCTCCAGCAAGATGGTGCTGCCCAGCACACTGCTGGCCTGACGCGTGAATGGCTCGAGAAGAGGTTTGGAAGTCAGGCTGTTTCGCAGAAAACGCAGCATCCGTGGTCTCCACACTCTCCTGAACTCAGTCCCTAGATTTTCCTTTGGGAGATGCCTGAAGGACCGTGTGTATGCGAATAAGCGATACACAATCGAAGACCTCAAGACGGCGGTCGTCCGGGAAATTCGGACTATCTCAGCAGAGACACCCTTGAAAGTCATCGACTTCGAGCGACGACGACATTACCATCTGCCGGTGGCGTCGTGGCGGCCACTTGGGCACGTGATGCAGTGACGGAGCCTGGAACATGAAACCGCTGGCACACGGTGTCTCGATGTTATTGTCTAATAAAGTTCCATTCTTTGTGTATCTTCCGGTGCTTACACAGCAGATTTGTAAGTGGAGCATGGCGTTGAACGAAAATCGACGTCAGAATGAAACGCAAAAGTAGTTGCTGACGAAATGAACTCGAGTGAAGCAGCTGTTTCGGACGATATGCGGAACAATTATCCTACAAAGAACAAGACTCCTGTGTCGTTCCATAGGTGAAATGATGCAAGGGGCTAAGCTATCGAACCGTCCCGGAAACGCGTTGTAGTGAAATTGATTAATGTAATTTCGATCGTGCTGAAAGGGCTAACATGATATAGATGATCATTTTACTCATTGTAGTGAGTATAGTAGTCACGTTTTTGTCGAATCGATGTTTCTAGTGTCCGTCTGATGCTACGCGAACGTCGACAATTTCCTTTGAGAAGCCAATGGTGAAATATCGGGAGATTAAAGCCTTTCTCGAAGTTTTAAATCTGCATCTAGTTTTGTCGGATAAAAAATCAGCCAGGTCATCAATGCATGTTTGGCTCACTCAGACTGTTGCAGGCGGTTTGATGGATTTGGTCAGATCAGATGATTCAGATGGATGTGAGCTTGTACTAAGAACTTCATCTAATGTGCTTACTTCCGTACTCTGGCAAGCAAGATAGGTCACGTTGGATCCCGAAATTGCGTTCGATCGCAAAGTCATGCGGGACTATGTCAGAAGGTATTTCACTGAACCCCGATAGTAATTGTGTGGTTTACATCCGTTGCTTTACTATTCCATTGCAAAAGATACCTTATGGGATGCCATGGTCGCTCCAGATAAGCTTGTCTTCAGCCAATCCAACTGATGCCGGCAATTGAAGAAAAAAAACTGAGAAGTAGTGAGTTTATTTCAAATTGTCAAGGCAGCTTTTGTCCAAGGAAGTTATCAGTGCCAACTTGGGCCAGACTTTTTGCAAGGTAACAAGCAACACATGCATGAAGCACAACACATGTATGTACAAAACATGCATGCACAACACATGTATGCACAACACGTGTATGCATAACACATGCATGTACAACACATGTACGTACAGCACATGTATGCACAACATATGTATGTACAACAAATGTATGAGTAGCAATATATGTGTGTATGGGCACATGTATGAAACAAGTCCTTGGACAAATTTCAGCTCATATTTAGCAATGTCATCGTGTTCCTCGCAAACGATTCATGGCATTGTGTATAGTAACACATCGACTATGTAAATGCATTGCTTGGGGGAATCGAAACACCTATTTCCTCGTGACCTGGCTTCACCCATTTGGCTTTTGATATTGGCCAGTGTTCATGGAAACAATATCACTGCATACATCAAGAGCTATTAAGTAGCCACCAACCGCTATTTATAGCATATGTATCTTACGATATGACCAGCTCACCCACTAAACAACTACTGCCGATGGTTTTGATGTGATCTAGCATCATATTCCTAGGACTGTATACACATATCCGATGCGTTTGTGATATTGAAACTGCGCTATCCAATTATTCCCAATGATGCGTTTCCGTAGTTTTAGCGTGCACAATTATATAGTGGAATATATCAAGAGCGTACAGCATTGACACATATTTCCGATTGGAACCAGCTTGACCCGTGAGCTGTTACGTGTGCTACTATTTTCGAGAAAATAAATTCCATTCAGTCACTCAACAGGCATACCATGACGATTAATCTTCAAACGTAGATGTGTAATTTGTTATATAGCATTTTTCCACCTCGAGCTCGATCATTCTGAGCCGGCATGACTTACGGGTGAACAACTGAGGATATCACAGGTGCATGTTGCCCTGAACGTACCGGCAAAACATAGCGTCTTGCATTGCCAACATTGAGAATGAGTGTAAAATAGCACTTGTGCCCCAAGCAAGCTTTTAGCGGCGATGGTTACAACAAACCACGGATAAAGCTATGTAAATATAACTATTGTCAGAATAACCTTCGACCTTTTACTAATAATAACTGAAAGATAAATGAGTCAAAATTGAACTGTATATTTCGACGTCGTGTCTTTTCCAACAGTGACAGTTTGAGGGTGAGAAAACAAGTACAAAATGACGTGGAGCGTGTCACAGCATGCACTCTATAAATTAACGATCTCACAGCCAGTGGAATCCGATTGACATGACCTGATTTTAATACATAATATGTTAATATATAAAAACACTTTATGTGCTAGACATGGGTATTGGGTACTATATAAAGAAAGAGAAAATATTTGTCGCATCATATACCTACTCACTCCACTGCGCTGAATAATACCCATCGGCTACGACAAACGCGATCTTAACGTGTAGTGATGTGTTTTGATGTGCTCTGTAGCCTGTGTTTCTGGTGTCTGTACATTGGTGTTTGGTGCTGACGGTGTAGTGCGGTATGGGACCGGTGGCAACAGAGTCCAAGAAGATGTCTGGGTGTTAGGTGTTGGTCTACGATTTCTAATTTCCAGTGATTCAACTATTTTTAGCTCCGCAACGTCTTTACATGTGCTTAAAATTTATATCCTGAAAGAAGCTGAGGTTATGGGTGTCTCCATGTGACTGTGGCGTGTGTGGTCTCCTAATGGTGTGTTTGGTGTCCTATTTTTGGCGTATCTTAAGTGTTCGTGGAAGCGCTCCCTGACGCTGCGTTTGGTCTCTCCAATGTACGTTGTTTTCATATTTCCCTGTTGACATATTATGCACGTTATGACATATACGGCATTTTTAAAATGGCACTTTCCTTCTAAGCCTGCATGACACGTGTGGCAGTGCCTCTGTCCCCCCGGACATGGTGGAGGGCACAGGGCAGACCTGGTGACGATGTCACCGAGCGTACTCCCACATTATTCAGCGTATTATTCAGCGCAGTGAAGTGAGTAGGTATATGATGTGACAAATGTTTTCTGTTTCTTTATATAGTACCCATGTCTAACACATAAAGTGTTTTTATATATTAACATATTATGTATTAAAATCAGGTCATGTCAATCGGATTCCACTGGCTGTGAGATCGTTAATTTATAGAGTGCATGCTGTGACACGCTCCACGTCATTTTGTACTTGTTTTCTCACCCTCAAACTGTCACTGTTGAAAAAGACACGACGTCGAAATATACAGTTCAATTTGGACTGATTTATCTTTCAGTTATTATGAGTAAAAGGTCGAAGGTTATTCTGACAATATTATTAACAATGCTCAGTGCAGTGCTGCATAATCTTCAATCTTAAATTTAACTATATTACATTGAATGTTTGTAAATTTTTCAGGAAGCCTACCAATGGCCGTTTACTCGCTACACTGCATGGCCGATACCACGACAGTGCGAAGTTTTTCACTGACATGTGTGTTGAACTTTTTTCCTTGATGTTGCAGGCAATGTTTGTTTTCAAACTGTTTTCTTCGCTGCTAAGATAGCTTGGCTTCAGTGGCGGTTTCTAAGAGCCCATGAGGTGAGCATTGTTTCATCATGCGTGCAAGCAATGTCGTGTTATCATATGTTTGTGTTGGTAAATTGATTTCAAATAAACTTCAAGGACACAAATTCCTAGAGAAAATGTGGTCTCTTTCGGCCAGACATTATTTTCACCTAAAAATGAAAGCAATGAAAGATAAATCATATTGCACCTTGTTCACCTCGCTGACTAAAGAGGCAACACACTTGCCAGTTCTCCTCCATACTTGATGCATAGGGCCAGCGGAGGTCACTTGTTTTGAAGGAAGCTTGTTGCGTTCTAGGATTATCTTATCTTCTATTTCTCTTCTGCCTTCTCTCTTCTCTTTCTTTTAACTTCTCTTTTGTAGAACTCACTTATCTTGTTAATATGTGTGGACATGAAATCCAGGAAAGCCTTGAGTAACTAAAATAGACACAAATAATTCAATCAGGAGAATCACGTCTTCCAATTCCAGGTAGGACATCGGAACGCGGGATTAATATGTATTTTATATTAACCAAGTCCTCATTGAAAGGGCAGTATTACTCGATAAATGCTTAGGCATCACTGATGGGGAAAAATGGTGGCCGAACTAGTTTTTTATTAGGAACCGAATGATCGTGTGGAATGAAAGGAGCGAATGGCTGTGTTATGAATGCCTACGGAGGTAGTTTTTTAGGGAGCAGATAAATTTGTTCGAATACATCGCAAGTATTTTACCGGGATATTACCCCGTGCCCGCTTTAACCTGGCTGCTCTGAGAACGTTGGAACGGGGGGAGGGGGTGAGTGGGTGACGGAGGTGGGTGTGCAACAGTGTGGTATGTGCATGGGTGGGTCCCGCAAATGGACGAGCGTCGGCGGCGGTAGCAGTGCTAAAGTCATATACCTATATCATACCCATCCATCAGTGCCACACCCTTAAACCCACAGCCATTCCTAGCTACGTGACCTGCTGGGCACACTCACAGCCGGATGTGTTGGAGAGGAGTCTGGCATCGCCTATGCAAATCGTGTAGTGGTGGCGACGGGTCGCAGCAGAGCTACAGACGACGTCGGAGCGGTTGAAGAGGTGGGCCCGCGGGCAACAACCACCTAGACGGTTCAGCTGCCGAGTCACGAGCCGCACAGAAGCCGCCAACCGACCCGACACAGCCGCACGGCATCCGGCAGCCGCCTGGAGACCCGCCCCGACACCTGCCGGATCGGCACGGCCGGGACCCCCTACGGTACTCACCTGTCACACCTACCGGCCGGGTGTGCTCACCTGTCACACCTGCCGGCCGGATGCACCCACCTGTCACACCTGCTGGCCGGATGCACCCACCTGTGGCAGCCGTCGCCATCACCGCGCACAGGCAGCAGAGGTGGAACGACAGCGACTGCGGCCGGCCGGCTGTGGGCCACATCTCGAGGCGTGTCGGCGGCGCCCGTGTTGGCCCGTCAGCCGCCCGGCGCGTCCATGCCGACACGTCGGCAGCGGCTCGTCGACGGGCCAGCGGTCGGTGCGCAGCGACCTGCCGACAGGAGCGGGGCGGCCACTTCAGGCTGGGTGGCGCGGTGATCAAGCGGAACGATAGAGATCCAGTTTGCAAAGCTTTCAATCAGTCGGCGCGCGGCGTTTCGAGGGTCGCACTGCCGCCCGGCGAGTGGCGCAAAGCAGGCTCTCCGTCTGAAAAGCGGCACCGCATTTGTGCGGAAAGCTCGGAACCGGCGGCGTCTTTGCACGGACGGGTCGGCGTGTGACTGATGGGCGGAATATTGGTGTCGGCGACAGGCTCCGACGGCACCGTCTACAGCTTCGACCTGAAGCCACTGCTGGCGACAGTGATTAAATGACCGCGTACGGTGGCCTCACCGGCAGGAAGTCAAGCACACCGCTGTCGATGAATAGAAAATCTCATCTCGCACGTTCCGGCAGTGATTACTCGCCATGGAAGCGCCACAGGAAGCTGTCGACTATGTGGCGTGCGGACACGTGTCAGGTCTGGTCTGGACACCGCACGTGCGAACACGTGTCAGGGCGGGTCTGGACACCGCACGTGCGAACAGGTGTCAGGTCGGGTCTGGACACCGCACGATGCTGGAGCTCTGTGGGCGATGAGGCTAAAATGTTGCATTGATCATCAGCTGTGATTCCTGTATGCAGTCTGTCACCGCCTTAGTCAATGCATCCAACCACCGACTCAGTTCACTGTTTTCTGGGAACCACCTGTCGCCAAACACCATCGCTGTTCGTGCAGACAAAAACAGCACAACACAGCAGTGATATTATGCATAGCTTAATCAATTTAGTACATGTTAGTTCAACTGCAATCTCGCTAATAATTGCGGCATATTCTCTCCGTTTCCGTCCAGCCCTCCCTCCCCATCCTCCCGGCCTAGTCGAGAAAATTCGACACTGTAGCGAAAGCAATGAGCTTAGCACGCCTATGCACATCGACGCTCAACCACCAGCATCTAGTTTAGAGGCGCTGAACTTCTTCACCTTTTTCCGCCGGCTTGGTTCCGCAAGTTTTTCCCACCAACACATAAGATATCTGTTTTCTCCTGTCATCCTCAGAGCTTATCAGAGGAATGGGGGAACGAACTTGTGATTGGGCCTTCACGCCGTGCTGTAAACGGAGACTCACCAGTATTATATAGATACACCCACGATTACGTGTGTAATATACACAAAAACGCGGTTATGCGTCTTAACAATGGCACTGGTCAGGCTCTGAAAAATACGATAAACATTGTGCCGCGCTCTGTTTTGACACAGACCTGGCTGACCCTGACCAGATTTTGCTGAGCTTGTCGGCATTAATGTACAGGGTGTATGCTCCAAGGACGCAGAAAGTATTTCAGGGGCAAAAGTCATTTCAAAGTCATGTTTGTGCGCATGAATACAATAGGGTTAATTTTAGAGCTCATTCAATGTGCGTGTGAGGGGAGGGGCCGCCCTTTATCCCCCTCATCGCTATTCTTTCGCCACTGTCATGATTCATTCTACGGAACTTGCATTGACTTGGGTAAGGTCAATAACATAAGTAGACAAAGGTCAAGAACGTATGTATGGTCAGGGTAGTAGCATGCATTATCTCGACGACCATTCGAACAATTTTCGTATATTTCTTTGTGTTCAATTTTCTTCCATTTGCATTTGCTCATGCCGAACAGGTTCTTTCTCCCAAAAGATCGCTTTAGCAACTTCCACGAATTGTCAAGAAAACCTGATTAGACCTCTGCAATCATTGCTACCGGGAATCTATGTTGACACAGTGGTCCAAATCCATCACGTCTTATATTCAGCTGCCGACGGCAGAGAGTTATAAAAACAAAGTTCATAGTGAACGAAGAGAAAATCGTGAGGGTATTTTTCTTACAATTACATTGGTACATACAGGGGAGAAACTCCGTTGATATGAGCAGTGGAAGAGAGCAGGGGAGGATCGCTATCCCATTCTTAATATTTTGGCAAGGTAAGGGCTAAATCATGAATATTACGTGAAGCCAAAAAATATGAACCGGAGGTCAACAAGGCCAAATATTAATGTCATCCTACATCATCTGTTGTTCGCATACCTAAACCGGCCATTTCGGGTAACTTGGATTCCTCTTTAGCTGACGTGACCGAACATGACTTAACATTACAGTCCATTCCATGTTGTTTCATCGCTCCCAGACACATCAGGCTGTTTGTTAGGTGTTTGTTTTCTGGTCGGGTTTATGATTGGGTAAGAGAAGTTGTTCTGAAACAGCTTGCGAGGCTGACACAAACTGAGACAGTTGACGAACGTTCTGTTTAGACATATAGTGACGCAGTTTCAGACACGCGCAATTACTTACTGGGATATTTTGGTCAATATCGCAACAAATACGGAAACAGTGCCACGAAATGTTGGTCAGATTCGCCACCAGTGCCACGCGTCGGTGCTGGATGTATTGAAACCGCCTACGTCTTGGCTTTGAAGGCCAATATGGAAAAAAAAATCACTGGTCAGCTACAACACTTCTGCCCATACGACATATCATTAATATGTCCATGGCTCACCGACAACGGAAGTATAAGCTCGCCTTACTGAAATTATTTTCACCTACAATACCAGAAGCAGGCATGGAGCCGATTCACCTCCCCGTGCCCTTCTCCACTACCTGTGTTAAAAGAGGGATCGCCTGGCTACGGCATCTACATCGGAAATAGCACGTGATTCGCCTGAGACACTGGGGTGCTGCAGGCTGACACCTGCAGCTTAGTCTGAAGCACGTGATTCGTCTGAGATACTGGGGTGCTGCAGGCTGACACCTGCAGCTTAGTCTGAAGCACGTGATTCGTCTGAGATACTGGGGTGCTGCAGGCTGACACCTGCAGCTTAGTCTGAAGCACGTGATTCGTCTGAGATACTGGGGTGATCTAGGCTGACACCTGCAGCTTAGTCTGAAGCACGTGATTCGTCTGAAACACTGGGGTGATCCAGGCTGACACCTGCAGCTTAGTCTGTAGCACGTGATTCGTCTGAGACACTGGGGTGCTGCAGGCTGACACCTGCAGCTTAGTCTGAAGCACGTGATTCGTCTGAGATACTGGGGTGATCCAGGCTGACACCTGCAGCTTAGTCTGAAGCACGTGATTCGTCTGAGACACTGGGGTGATCCAGGCTGACACCTGCAGCTTAGTCTGAAGCACGTGATTCGTCTGAGACACTGGGGTGATCCAGGCTGACACCTGCAGCTTAGTCTGAAGCACGTGATTCGTCTGAGACACTGGGGTGCTGCAGGCTGACACCTGCAGCTTAGTCTGAAGCACGTGATTCGTCTGAGACACTGGGGTGATCCAGGCTGACACCTGCAGCCTAATCTGAAGCACGTGATTCGTCTGAGATACTGGGGTGATCCAGGCTGACACCTGCAGCTTAGTCTGAAGCACGTGATTCGTCTGAGACACTGGGGTGATCCAGGCTGACACCTGCAGCTTAGTCTGAAGCACGTGATTCGTCTGAGACACTGGGGTGCTGCAGGCTGACACCTGCAGCCAAGTCGGAAGAGTGTTGAGATCAGTATGCTGCGTTCAGCGGCTTCCTGCTTTTACTTTCCTCATCGTTGTGTCATGTGAAATGCGCTACATTTGCATGCATTCGAAACAATTTATGTGCACGACACCAGCATTCCCTGCAGCAACATTTGCAGCAAATAATCTCATTGGCGGTTGGACCGTTCGTCCGAGTTACGGAGGGAGTCGAGCTCGGATGGTTGTATTATTCAAAGCGGGCGGTAATTTAACTAAGACGGGAGGACAAACATCATTTGAGTGTCTCAAAAGGGCCTTGTAAGATTATGTGGCAGATGGAAAGTAAATGGAAGGAACGACGAAGGAACGTCGTGTTTCATTGCTCCCAGACATACCTCCAATTCTTCATGATTTTGCTCCAGTCGGTTTCATAGGTGAGTAAGACTGGGAAACAATGCTGAATTCCAGTGATACTGGCCCGCATTTCAGATTCAAGTTTACTAAGTTCTGCAGATCTAATTATTATGATATTTTAAACTGATCATCTACTCATCTTGATATTGATGCCTGAATTATTATTGCGCTTAAAAGCAGACGACGACAAGATAGTGTGGGATGGTGCCACCTTGCTCCGAATTCAGCTCAATTTTTAGATGGGCGCCAGAACAATCATCCATTGACAGAGCATCTTTCAGCTGAATCGCACTGAACTTGAAGTTGTTAAGCTCTGTTGCACGGCAATCCCTGTGTTCAGCTTAACAAGTACCCTGCTGGGGCTCCGAGCCGAACTCCTGATGAATGGCGGGTGGCAGTGCAGCTATCGCTCTCCTGAATACCTCGAATACTTCTATACCGACTTAAATTATTCCCTTAAGTAGCACACAATGTAATAATTATCACACTGAACTTTCCCGCATGATTTGTTTTAATTAGCTAACCACACCAATTGCCCACACGAACAGTTGGTAGTCTGAAGCCCGCCGGTCGCCGCCGGAAGCGGTCGCCACCTCCTGCGCGGCGTCTCCTTCGAAACACGCCAGCGCGCGGCACTTGTGGTCGTTCTGACGTCCTGTTCCTGGCGTTCTGACGTCCTGACGTCCTGACGTCATGGTCCTGGTCCTGACGTCCTGATGTCCTGACATCCATGTCCTGACATCCCGGTCCTGACATCCCAGTCCAGACATCCCGGTCCTGACATCCCGGTCCTGGTACTGACGTCCTGAGTCCTGACATCCCGGTCCTGACATCCCGGTCCTGACATCCCGGTCCTGACATCCCGGTCCTGACATCCCGGTCCTGACATCCCGGTCCTGGCATCCCGGTCCTGACATCCCGGTCCTGACATCCCGGTCCTGACGTCCTCACGTTCTGACGGCCGGGTCTTTCAGGGCAACCGATGGCGCTACCTTGGACCAATCTCAAAGCAAATGAAGCAGTTATATGTCAGGATATTAATTAGATTACAGGTTAGGTGAAGCGCAAGGAAAATCGTGCTCGTCATATTATGAAAAAGAAGAGCAACTGGTGCATGTAAAGATGGAAGTTCACATAATTGAAGCCACTGAACTGTCGCACGGCGGCAGCGTCTGAGGAAGGAAGCCAACGCGGTTACAGGATATGGTCGCTGCCCCTAAAACAGGTGGCCTTTGCGCAGCATGCTCCTTGTTTTCAAATGAAGTAAACTGAAACTACGTTTTAGTGAGGAAAAGACATAGCTGCATTCAGAACTCTCTCTCTAACTTTCGCTCTGTCTCTTTTTTTCTCTTTTTCGTTGCTTTTGTTTTTGTATATTTGACATACATATTTATATATTTATATATATATATATATATATATATATATATATATATATATATATATATATATATATATATGTATACATATGTGTGTGTGTGTGTGTGTGTGTGTTTGTTTGTGCATAAATCCGAACTCTACCTCTGTCACCTGCCCATTGACTTCAGCCCAGTGTGGCTCAATTCAACATGTTGTAACAGCTTCCGGGAAACGCAAGCGCCGGTTGTGTTTACTGGACTGCGCGCACTCAGATAAGGCAGCGCCAGCTCCCGCATTTGGCCATGTCAGCCGAGCGGGGCGTCCGCCGGTATTTCGCCGACGGCTGCTCGCCGGATCTTGCAACAGGTGACGAACGGTGTGCTGGACGCTCCTGTGGGGCCAGGTGGGAGCTGACCAGAGGTAGAGTTGGCCTGGCTCACGCTGTGAATGTATTGCGCTGGTGTTTGAAGGAAAGAGAGGCTCATATAATTGGACGTCACCGCTTCCGGAGATTTAGTTGCATAGTGTGCAAAGCGACATTTGTGTTCAAATAAATGTCAAGTTGTCGAATTGACTAAGTTGCAAGTTGACTGGATATATCCATCCACTACTCCCGACTTTGAGATTGCATGCTCTATTTCAGTTTTGCTAACGCTACCTCTGAGTTTTCTCCATCTCCATGTACCTCCGCATCCAAGTAAAGGCACTGCATTTAACTCCTCTGTCCGCTAAAGCGCAATCATTGTAGTACACTTCAACTTCCTCTTCTAGATGGCCAACTGCATCTTCCATGCCCGTGAATCCGTTCCAATTTCGACATAGGTGCTTCTCGTGAATCAAGCTTGTTATGAATGCTTTGATGCTAGTTCTCCTTGCGTGCTCGACGCCATTGCCTGCAGTGACCCTTGGGCCACGTCAGCAGTGACATCTCGATCAGCAGTGCTTCACTGGAACGCTTCATCCGGGGTCCGATGGTACCAAAACAGGCAGCGTGTGAAACTCGGTCGCAGAGGCAATCAAGCATGGTCACACAGCACGAAATAGCTTTGCGAACTACATTGCCCAGGACCCCGGGCGTATAAAGTGTATTTATGTATGTGTCATGGCGTGCGTGATAGGTCACTGAAGCAGTCACAAGCTGGCAAACTGTACCTTAGTCACATGTGCCACGAAGCACATCACGGCTAAGCGGGTCTGTGGTCAAGTACAGTGGTGTACCGTGCTCGTCTTTGGACCGGCCACCATTTGCGTAATGGAGTCAACTTTGGACCCCTCTTTCAAATGCGCTTGGCAGCCTAATCGCGGTTGCTCCCATGCGTCCTGGGATACGAGCTCGAGCGGATCCCAGACATTCGGCCGGCGCGCTGACGTCGGCATTTGACGCCTCATCTGTGGCTGTCTCCCAGTGCTATGCTTGGTCAGATCCGGTGCCGGCGCGGCGACGGCCGGTCGACGGATGCGGTGTCGTCATAGGATTGTGACCATTGGGGCAGGGAAGTCATTGCGCCATGTCACCATTGCATCATGGAGTACATGTGGGGCGTAACTAGAGTGCAACGACCGGACCCCTCCCTTCGCGGTGTGGTGCAATAGATAATGCCGGCCAGTGACAGGCCAGGGCGTTGGCCCGGTGGCCCCCTACCCATGAGCGACCGGTCCCCTCTCGTGCGTGCGGCTCGGCTAGACGGAGGTGAGCCGTCGACGCGGTAGCACGTAGCCCTGGAGTCGTGGCAGGGCAGGGTCTAGGGGAGACGTCGAGCGGCCGACCCGGCAAGACAGTGGACGGTTGTCCCTCACTGGTGATTGTGGAAACTGTTGAAGAACTGTTGGTCAAGTGTTCGCTGGATTGTTTGCTCATCATCCCAATCAATACAAGGGGCACTAACGGTTGTTGAATTCCAGGACTTGTCGGATGAGAGAAGAAGTTGGAATTGAGAACCACCTACCGCACAATCGAGGCAAGCCCAAGCTATCAAGGCAGGCAACTATCACTGCCAGGCGATCGAACTTACCAGCATTTGGTCGTTTCTGCATATTTACGAGATTATATTCTGTGCTCTTACAGATCGCGTGACGGACCTAGGGCTTTGGGCAAGGAATGGAATTGCCCAATTATCAGTGGACATTTGGTTAGGTACACAAAGCAACGATGCTCCAAAAAAATGATGAACATTATATCCATAACATGTCGGTTTAGAACATCACACAAGCGCGATCTACTTGAATCCGAGGACTTCTCGGAAAACAAAATAACTCTTTTTCAACTCAAACCTTTCCGAAACCGTTTTACCTCTTTCAAATCGTACTTCTTGACCCGGTTCAGACTGCGTTCAGTTTTGAATCACCCGACAAGTGGCCGCGCGGCTGTGTGTCGGCACCACATGAGGTCAGCTCACCGCATACAAACCTGCTGGCTTACTGCTGGATACTGAGTCTCTAACGCCTGCATCCAACGCAAGATGGATTGCATTTTTATCCGCACGCTAGCGAGAATTAAATGTGCAAGCCATCTATTCTGAGTGCTAAGCGACTATGAAATATTTAGTTTACTGTCTCCAAAACTCGTTGGTTGTCAGATGTTGTTGAAACGTCATTCAATGCATTGTGTTATTGGGAGAATGAACTTCCACAAGCACTTTGCGCACATAATTGATGTGATCCAAAATGTTCAGTTCTTAATCCAGGTGATCTTGGGTCATGCTTGCACTTAAGCTATTCTCACGATCTAACGATGGGCATTCTAGTTCGATTATATGGTTTTAGTTAGCTTTGTTTAATAGTATGGTTATTTAGAAATACAAAAATGTCCCTTCTCTCCCGCGAATACCTGGCTAACATATATATCCATTCTACATACATATGCATCCAGTCTACATACATGCAGTATGGCATGAATATTTACGAGTGGATTGGAAGCATTGCATTTAATCAGAGATGATTTGTTGTCCTGGGATGACCTGGGATGTGGTCGAGTTCAGTATACGCTTTCGAACAGTGTCAACTAAAATTGATCACACCCATAGCAAATGCAAATAAAAATATTTAACACACCATCACCTGGAATCGGTCAAGACTGTTCAAGTGCGCCATTTCAATATATAATAACGCATCTTCATCAACAACGCAAATCTTCAACGCATATAAGTGTTTCAGCTCTAACTTATCAACCAGAACTGGGTTGCCCCACTGAGTGTACCGGAAGAGGTATTCACATCCTTGATGATAGCACCAAATAACGACTTTTCGTACGCTTTGCTTTGATAAAATGTATGATATTTATGAACCAAATGGTATGGAAAGTTCGACGGCACTGCCGAGCTTTTCTTTGTGGGTAAACTGAAAAAAGGCTATGGAAGGGCAAGTTCCTCACGGTGCTAGACAGGTCCGGCCGCTGGCGTGGTTCTCGCCACATCACTCATGTATTCATCCTTGGCATCAATTGTTTTTCCATCCGGAACTTGAACAGCAACAGTTAGATTATAATTCGATTCGAACCCCATTTGGTAGCTGCAGCCAAAATTTAAACACTGATATGGCTGCTTTTGAAATGGCTGATCATGGTAGCCTCATAGGTCAGGCAAAATATATAGTTCAGATTTTCTTCAGCTGAATGTTTTCCGTATTAAATGTTGGTAATTATCAGATGTAATGGATATAAAATTGTGTGTGGAATCAGGGAAGTGTAATATTCTTGCAAATGTCATGATGTCATGGAGATTGTGATGGACCACATTGACAACTTGAAGTGTCCATGCTCCAAGGAATGTCGGTGACAGGTAGCACAGTCCTCTTGACTGTAAAGTTGTCAATAATGCTGTTTAGCGTCAGCACTAGCATATATGCATACAGCGGTGAAATCATATGATTATCGTATCTGCGATCATGGAACAT